>JAADWJ010000058.1:0-61278 GCA_023336165.1 Pythium monospermum
AGATGGAGAGAAAATAGGTTTTATATTTTTGGTTTGAAAACGTGTTATTTTTTTTTATTTATTTATGTTTTTCGGAATATTTGGATGGAAGTTCGTTCAGCTCCACCAAAATCAAAATCAAAAATCAAAAACAAAAACAAAAATACTCCAAATGAACAGTAAAATAAACAATGAAATATTATCAATAATCAAAAATACGACATTTTCTGCCGTAATGTGTGTGTGTTCTTTCTTCTACTTGCAGAGCACGGCCGAGATGAGCATGCTAAAGGCCGACGACTTTTTCTTGGCGTCGCCTTGGTTGCCTTCGGCAGAGCTGCTGGCCGGCGGCGGCGGAAGTGCCGGCAGCTCACTGGGTCGCGCCATGGCCTCGGTCTTGACAGGCTCCTCTTGCTCCTCCTCCATCTCTTGGTCTGCATTATTATCCTCCTCCATCTTTGCATCCTCTTCGTCCTCTTCATCGTCGTCCTCTTCATCATCGACGATGCCATAATCTTTCGACTCGCGACGGATCGTTTCTTGGAGCACGCGCCACGAGTATCCAGGTGGCTTGGCAACCGGAGAACTACTACCCATTGCAGGCAGCTGTAGCGCTGTCATTGTCATTGGCGTGGAGGTCGTCGACCAGATCGACCGCGACGGCGGCGGCGCTCGGATCCGCAACGGCGGCACAAAGATCGACGGTGACGATGCCGATGAAGAGCAGACTGTTGACATCATGTGGTCCTGCGTTCTCGCAGCCAGCATGCGCACGGGAGGCAGCCGCCCATTGGAAGTACCACTTGCAGACGGCAGCCGAAGCGGCCGAAGAGGCGACAGCGTCGTCAGTGGGCTGTCACGCAAAGGATGCATGGCCATGGGCGTGAGTTGGGGCGTCGAGAGGGCGGCGCGACTGCTGCAAGGAGGTCCCGTCAAAGGCGCCGGACGGCTGATAGTAGTAGTAGTGCTGCTGGTAGTAGTGGTGCGGCCGCCGTGGGCAAAGCAAAAGCCTCCTTTGCGTGCGGTGGTGGTGCACCCGTCGGCGATGCAGCGCTTGCCACCGCCATGAGCGATACACTTGCCCCGACTCACAGCGCTGTTACAGCACGTCTCGATCGAACACTTGCGGCCGCCACCGTGGGCTTTACAGAGGCCCATCCGCTGGGCACTGCTTCGACAGTCGCTGACCATACAGCGTTTGCCACCGCCATGGGCGATACACAAGCCACCGGTCTTGGCGCTGCTCTTGCAGTCATCCACACTGCACCGCTTGCCACCGCCGTGGGCGCGGCACAAGTCGCCACTGACTGCGCTGGACTTGCAGCCAGGCATGCCACAGCGATGGCCACCGCCATGGGCGATACAAAACCCCCCTTTCTTGGCACTGGAACTGCAGTCTTGCATCTGGCAGCGGCCGCCGCCGCCGTGGACGTAGCACAAGCCACGGCTTTGGGCACTGCTGGTACATCCGTGCATCTTGCACCGTCGCCCACCGCCATGGGCACGGCAGAGACCGCCTGATGCGACGTGCTTGTGGCAGCCAGCGGCCTTGCACTTGCGGCCACCGCCATGGAGCACACAAAGGCCTCGACTCACGGCGCTGCTCACACACTCGCCGACTTTGCAACGCCGTCCACCGCCATGGGCGACGCATTTGCCACCACTGACGACATGTTTGGAACACCCCGTAGTGGAACAGCGAGTGCCGCCGCCATGCGTAGGACAGCGTCCACGGCTGCGTGCTAGGTTGACACAGTTCGGCTCGGAACACTTGCGCAAACTGGTGTCTCGTGGCTCTCCGTGGTGGCTCCGAGTCGAGGTCGATTGCTGCGAGTCCTCTGTGTAGTAGTCGTCCTCTTCCGCTTGACGTTGGTCATCCTCTTTATCTTCATCGTGGCCGTCATCGTCTGAGCAAGTGGCCGAGCCATCCGAGACCGTGTCATCGGTGAGCATCGCTGTATATCGCGGTGGGCTGTGGCGAGGACGCTGGTAGTTGTTGCTGTCGGCGTACGCACCCATGGGGTGGTCTTCTTCGCCTTTCGCTGTGCTCCTGATGCGATCGCGAGGCAACACCACGTGGAGCTTGTCGACAGGCATCGCGCGCTTGGCTTGGCTTGGCGGCGGTGTCTTTTGATCAGGCTTCAGGGGCTGTGGAAAACGAAGAATGCGAGGTGGCTGCTGTTGGTAGGCACTTCCTGCTGCTGGTGCTGCTGTGCGTTGCGCTGCTTTCTCGCGCTCGTGTCCCAAGCGCGCAGGTCTCTCTCTCGGTTATCGAAGCCTCTTTCTCTCGCTTTCTCTCACACTTGCGTCAGCCAGCAAGAGAAGAAAGGTTCCGGTTCTTTTAGAATCAGTCTTCCAAATGGAAGAGCTTCGCGTGATGGCAAGCGACCTCCATTGAGAGAAGGCAGGGGCAAGAAGGTAGGTCGTCCGCGACGAGGCGGCGGTTTGCTGAGCGACGCGCGCTTTGAAAAAAACACAAACCAACCCACACTATTCGACGCTGGAAACAAAACAAAAAACAAAAAAAACAAAGAAAGATCCGAAGCGCTACCTTCTAGCGAGACAGGCGGCGACCACGTTATTCGTTTTTGGGTGGAAAAAGAACGAGCTTTCAAGTACAAACGGCTGCTCCGGGTCACCCAATCGTCGGCAGCTGGACTGTGGGGTTTGGTGCCCACCACGAAAAAAACTTGCCCCAAGTCCCTTTCCCAGTGAAAGGTTTCTGATGGCCCACGTCCCAATCACACACATGGGGGCAACCGTGCTGTTTGCAATAGCGTGCGTTTCGCAGCGTCTGTCGCATCCCATCCAAACAGCAACGTGTTCTATAGAAACCTCCACATAAAATAAAAAGGTGGAAGCACAAGCAGCAGCACAGTGGGGATTGACACCGTCCCGTCCCATCTGAACAGGCATGGACCATGGACGTGTAGCAACAACGGTTTGCGTTGTCACATCCACCAGTGGCTATTACCAGTAGTGGCCATGCGCGCGACGGTTGATGTGGGCAGTGTGCATTGCTTGAAGTTGCTGCGGCATGGAGTGACGACGCGCTTGTCCATTTCGGCGAAGCAGCTGCCCTCGGTTTTTCCGTTTTCAGTCCATTTTCGTTTTTTCGATGACCTCTTCAGAAAAAAATGGCAGAGACACCATTGTTGTGGTTAACACGTTTACTTACTAGAACACATACGGTACTACCATTGTGGAATTTGTGGAAATTTCTCTTTGACACATGGGTTATTTTAATAACCCATGTGTCGAACAGAAATTTCCACATATTAATATAATACTGTATTGTTGGTAGAGATGGCAATCGGTTCAACTTCTCAACTTTTTCAAACTACTTCCGCGAACCGGTTCAAACCGGTTCAAAACCTGGTTCAACCGACCCAACCGATCTTATTAAAGAACCGCTCTCATTTGCGATTACCCTTCATAATCGATACATCGAATTTGTGCAGGCTGGATGCAGTTGGGCGAATCAAACTGTGACAATTTATGACAACTTCCTACAGATTTCCAATTGCGGCAAGTTGCCGACGATCCTGTAGTCGAATCCAGTGGCAACCAGTTTAGCGTCAACCACCTGAAGTCCAAGATCGCCACATCCTTTCCAAGCGAGATCGTGTTTTGAGCGCCGTTTGCATTGTGAGCGATCAGTGCCTTTGTGGCGAATCCGTCCGCGCCGTGTGTGTCATTTTTGGCTTTCCTGGTCTTGATTTTCGTTCATGCTTTCGCAGGGATTTGTCCGCAATATATGGAATTTTGAGCCAAAAAATGAGTCATATATTTGATCTGCTGCACTTTTCATATATTTTGAGGACATATTAGGAGCCAATTGAGTCCACTATTAAAATTGGGTTGATTCGGTTCAACCGGTTCAATCAACCGTGGTTCACACTGTGCCCAACTCCAATTGTTGGCTATGTATTGCGGCACCCACACTCACACCTCCATGTATCCACATGAAAGAATAGATCGTTTGCTTTGTGATCTTGCAGTGCCCCTTTATTCGAGAGAATCACAGGGGATGGCCAGTTTGAACCCAAAGACTCGTCATGTCTCTGTGAGACGGTCATGCCAAGATATTACTGTATGCCCCTGTTGGGCTCTACCAAAATGGTCCATGTTCTCAATAGCGCGCCACCGTATTTTAATATCAAAAAAACACCATTGCAATCGTGAATGGCCAAGGACTCCACGTTCGCAAGGCACACCGACCATAGAATTGACTCGGTACTGGATCCTGCCATCCATCATTTTGGGGCAAAACGTGGCTCTTCACCACAGCTGTCCCGGTGCACAATTACCGGAGACATGCACAACTCAACTCAGCAGGAAAAAAGAGCAGCCGGTACGTCAACCACCCTACCTGCTGACAATATTTGACTGTGAGTTGGTGAAGCCTCCCATCAACCCTCCCTGTCGAACTCATGTGGGTTGTACCCAACAATCTATTTCCACCAATCTTGTCTCAACATTACAGGTTTTCAACCAATCAAAGGATATATCAGCTTTGCACCAGAACCCTGGCCCTATATGTCATTAGGCACTTTCACCCCCAAACTCATTTTTTCTTGTTGTGCCGCTCTGCCATTCCTCGTTGAGCCGGTCACCCAGCTCCGAACCCGAAGAGCTCCAGAAGCGACTCTCACTCTCTTCCACCCGCATCTCCCTTCTCCTCCCCTCCATCCCCATCATCTCCGCCATGTATTCGCTTCAAGTCACCTTGCTGCGCGCCCAGGATCTGCCAGCTGCCGATTTCCCCTTTGGGTTTATGGGCATGGGCGGCAAATCCGACCCGTACTTCACGTTCAAAGTCGCGCGGGTCACGCAGAAGAGCTCCGTCATCGGCTCCAGCTTGTCGCCCGTGTGGACGCCACCAGAGACCTTCACGTTCGCGATCGACAACCCGCGCGAGTGTGTGCTGGAAGTGCAAGCCTTCGATTACGACCGCCTCAACGCCGACGATTTGCTCGGCTCGTTGTCGTTGGCACTTGCGCCATTTGCGGATAAAAAGGGCGTCTCCGAAGTGCTCTCGTACGATCTGGACGTGTCGGCCAATTTCCCTAAACACACCAAGCGCAGCTGCGTGTTCTTGGAGATCAAACTCCAGTCGCTGGAAACCGCGGACCGCGTCTTGGAACTCTGGGAAAACCAGCGCTACCACTTGGTGCGCAGATGGACCACCGATACGTTTTTGCCCAATGACCGCAAGCGCTGGAGCGCGATCGGCGATGCCCACGTGAGTTCCGACAACTTTGAAGAAATCGCCCCACAAGTGCCACCGCACCTGACCGCGGAAGGATGGACACTGGATGTCGCACAAGGAGACGACAACGGGTGGATCTACGCGCCGTCGTTCCAAGGACCCTGGCAGAGAGACGCGTTCTCGCTGGCCATGGTGCGGCGACGGAAGTGGGTCAACCGGTGTTCCATCGGCTCCAGTGCGGCGGCATAAGGGTTACCACCACACAGCCACCATACAACCCACCACCATGCCATCCGACCAACAAAAAAGAAACGAAAAAAGAGACTCGACAGACCGCCACAGACAGGAGCGAAACAAGTACTTTAGCTTAGCTGGGCTGTGGCACCCTCATGGCGTTGGTGGGAATTCGATTACAAGTAGTATAGTACCACGGCCTGCTATGAA
Organism: Pythium monospermum; assembly: GCA_023336165.1. Classification (NCBI taxonomy): domain Eukaryota; phylum Oomycota; class Peronosporomycetes; order Pythiales; family Pythiaceae; genus Pythium; species Pythium monospermum. Next base: position 5,636 of record JAADWJ010000058.1, read on the forward strand.
TTTTATGTGTATTTTCATTTTTTTCTTATTTGTTTTTTCTTGTTTCGCCCAGCTGAAGTAGCGGTACCGGTAGTATTAACGTAGAAAACCAGTTTAAGAGATTTGCATCAGTTTACGAGCGCCTACGTCTGTTTGAAAACCGATACAAATACTACCCCTTCAAACTCGCTAACGATTTTGATATCTCTATGGTTAACCTCATATGTTTGGACGCTCTTAAACTGATACAGCCATTTTTTGGCATCGACTTCAAACCTCTGTAATCGTTTACCCTGACCAAATAGTTGCTCGCAAAATAGTGCAGGTTAAAGAACTCGATCTCCTCTTTATTTTGACACTAGATACATGCCATAATGTTGAAAATTGTAAAAATAGCAGACGAAACCCGACAGCACCAAAAGCGCTCTTAAACTGGTTTTCTACGTTAGGCAAACGCACGGGACCACATTTTTTTTTCCTTTTCCACTTGGCGCTTGACCAATTGCTTGAGCTTGTCGTCCAATTTCAAGACCGCCTTGTCGTCTGGTGCAACTTTAAGCGCATTTTTAATATCCACCACTGCGGCTTCCACATTTTTCTGCTTCTCATACGCAAACGCACGTCGATACAAGGCCTTTGCATTCTGTGGGTCCAGCGCAAGCGCTTCGCTGCAGTTGGCAATGGCTTTTGGCCAGTTTTCCATTTTCAGATAACATTGTGCCAAATTCAGATACAAACTGAGCTTGAGTGTGGCCACTTCGTCCAGGTCTTTTTGGTTCAAATCGAAAAACTTGGTCGCGTGGCTCAAGGACTTGACGTATCGCATCGCCGCGTGTGCGTAGTTGCCGCCTTTGAAGAGCTCATTGCCTTCTTCTTTGTTTTTCACGACCAGTCGCATCCGCTCGGGTTTTTTCAGCTTGCGGGTATCGTGGTCCTCACTATTTCCTGCTGCTCCTTCGGCGTCTCTTTCGGCCTCGGCGCGGCGTGATTCGTCTTCTAATTGGGCTTCAAAGGCCTGTTCATCCGCGTGGATCGCATGGAAATAGTCGCTGCAGACGCTCGTGATCTGGGTGCGGATCTGCAAGTGCTTGGTACGTACTTGGTCCAGCGTCGCGTTTTCCGATTCTTCCGAGTAAATCCAGTCTTCTGCTTGCTCTAGAAGAGGGTTTAGCAACTGGAAATCCAGTTTCTGGACATGCGGCAAAGTGGTGTCTTGCTGCTTGGACCGCATTTCGTACACAAACGCTTCAATGGCGTTGCGCTCGTGGGCGATCGCGGCAAGTTCCGTGTCGCGGTCTTGCATCTCGGCTTCTTTCGCAGCCAGCAGCTCCAGTTCATGCTGCTCGTCCTCACTCCACAGCAGCTTCTCGTCTTCCTCACAGTTTGTAGTGGCAAGAGCAGCAGCGCCCACTGCGACCGAGGTCGTCGAGTCCAGCATCCGGCCAATAAACGAGCCATCGCGACCACCAAAAGCCTTCAAAATCGCATTCTGTACCAACGGGATCCGCGTGCCACCGCCGACAATCTCCACCGATGCAATATCTTCAACGGAGAGCTTGGCATCGGCCACCACTTTTGCCAAAAGCTGCTGGATCTTCTTTGTATCTTCTGCACACAATTGTTCAAACACATCCCGTGTTGTCTTGAGTGTGTAATCTCTGTCTTGGACAATGTTTTCCACACTGACAGAGGCCTCGCCGATCGTGGAAAGCAATTTCTTGAGCCGCTCGCAGGATTGGAGAAGCCGTTTGCCTTCTTTACCACTGTGGTTGACGCTGATCTGGAGGTTTTCAAAGACTTGTCGCTTGAAGTGCTCGTACAGGTAGAGATCAAAGTTCTACAGGCAACAAAAGCACAAGGACAAGAGATCTTCTGTCAGCAGCCAGTACTCAGCAGGTAGATGCCTGGGGGAAGCACAGTGTCTGTCTGTACCTCGGAGCCAAGCGCCACGTCGCCCGTTTCGGCAAGCACAGTCTCGCCCTCGGCTGCGATATACGAATAGAAGAAACGTTAGCGTCTTCCTCTCCATCATTTCCTTTTTACAAGCAACGTACGAGTCAGTTTGACGGCCGCGATGCTGGTGGAGGTGTGGCCCATATCCATGATCACGATATGTTTCACTGGCGCAAGCTGCTCGGCCTCTGAATCTGTCACTGGCGGCGCCTGCAAAGGGTGTTTGCGATGGAAGCAACGCGCCAGCGCACTGCCGCGCGTCACGATCGAGACGCTTGGAAGCCCCGCGATCTTGGCCGCTTTGTGAAGCGCTTTCTTCTCTGCGAGTCCCCAGGTTGATGGCACTGCGATGTTCACATGCGCGAGCTCATCGTCACGTAGTTTCTTGCGCATTTGCTGTGCGAGCTTGCCCAGCAACATGCCCATGAGTTGCTCCACCGTGAACTGTTGCTGCTGCTGCTGCTCTTCTCCTGAGCCTGAGAGGTAGTCCACGACCACTGCAACCCCGCTGTTGCCATTCGTTGTCGCCTGTGTGTAAACTGCATGTTGCCCTGGCACTTTGGCGAGTCGGTTTTCCGCAAATGCCAACTCTATGCCCAGGAACAAGTTCACATAGTCGACCGTATTCTTTGGGTTTGTGCTGGACGAAAGCACCGCGGCTTCGCCAATGAGACGCTCGTCGCCTTTGAACGACACGAGCGTCGCAGTGGTCATGCCGCCCAGCTCATTGAGCACGATATCGCCAGAATGCGAGGCTACCACACAGCGTTGCGATCCCTATTTTATGACGCAACGAGGGCCTTTGTGAGAATGAGAGTTGCATAGACGCATGCGCATGATAGCTACCGACCAGATCTACGCCAAAAATGTGGGTCTTATCCTCAGGAGCGAGCTCTACATTCACTTGCGCAGCGTCCACCATGGTTCTTATTTCGTCCTTGTTTCTGCCCACACGTTCTTGACTGATGACAAGCCCAAACACAGAAAAAAATGGTCCCACAAAAGTAAACCACCAGCAACAGTAAACTTAAATGGAAAAGGGTCCTTTATTAAAAAGAACACTGTGCTATGCAAGAAAAAGAAAAAGAAATGACATGCAAGCGGAAAATGCAAATCGATGGACTGGCGTTGGTTGCCAAGAGTTCGTCCCTTTCCGGCAACTTAGATCGACGGGATGAGGAAGTGGGTGCCGACGGAGCGCGTGGCCGTCGACGCCGCGAGCGCGATCTCCTTGGCGGCGACCATGGCGTTGCGCAACGCGGCCGTCTCGTGGATCAACGCCGACTCGGCAAACAACTTTTCAATTTGTTTCTCCAAGACAGCGAGCTCCTGGAGGCCAATCTCCATGCCTTCTTTCGAGCGCAAGGGGCCAAACGAGTCCCACATCACATTCTGAAGCGACGAAAGCGCCTCGGCCAATTCTTTCTTACTGGCTTGAGCCACAAGGCGGCTGCCATTGAGCAGCTCTTGAGGCGTCACGAGGTTCACGACGGCTGGCTGGGCAGCGAGCGACTGCGCACGCGTCGCCATGAAATGGTCGGCGGCGTTGCAGCCCCAGACAAGCCCTTCCAATAGCGACGTCGATGCCAGGCGGTTTGCGCCGTGGAGTCCCGTGCAGCTGACCTCACCGGCCGCGTACAAGCCAGCGATACTGGTGCAGCCCTGGAGATCGACTTCAATGCCACCGCAATGGTAGTGGGCCGCTGGCACGACTGGCATGGCCTGCTTGGTCATATCCATGCCGTTGGCGAGACCATACTCGTAGATCGTAGGGAACCGTTTCTGGATCCACTCGGGCGCCATGTGGGTGATGTCCAAGAACATACATGGCTCATTTTGCTTGGCCATCTCGGATAAGATCGTGCGCGCCACGACATCACGAGGCGCGAGCTCTCCATCTGGGTGGTAGTCCTTGGCAAAGGCGCGCCCACTGCGGTCGCGCAAGATGGCGCCTTCGCCACGCAGCGCCTCGGTCAACAAGAAGCGGCGCTCGCCTGGAATGTACAGCGTTGTCGGGTGGAACTGCACGTACTGCATGTTCTTCAACTTGGCACCGGCACGCGCCGCGAGGCCGACCCCCTCACCACGCGCTCCCTGAGGGTTGGACGTGTTGACGTACAAGTCCCCTGCACCACCGGTGGCGAGCATCGTGAAGTCGGAACGGAACACTTGCACGCTGTTGTCCATTTTGGAGAGAGCGATGACGCCACGGCAGTTGCCAGCGTCATCCATGAGCAGCTCAATCGCTGTACGCGACGTGAGCAGCGTGATCTGTGGATGCGCGCGCACAGTATCCACGAGGCTGGTTTGGATCACCTTCCCCGTGTGGTCGGCCTTGTACAGGATGCGCGCACGGTTATGCGACGCTTCCAGTGTCAACGCCAATTCGCCACTGGCAGGATCACGATGGAAAGGCACTTCCGAGACACTGAGCAGCATTTTCTCGACCCATTGCGGGCCTTCCACGGAGAGCTTTTGCACGGCGTCATCATCGCACACCCCCGCACCAGCACGATGGATATCCGAGGCAAGAAGCTGTGGCGAGTCGTCTTTGCCTTTGTAGATGATGCCGCCTTGCGCGTAGTACGTCGCGGATTGGTACGGCTCGTCGGCGGCCGAGATCATGGTCACATGGACGCCCTGTTCGGCCAGCCGAAGAGCCGCGGCGTTGCCCGCGACACCGCACCCCACGACCAAAGCCTCACACAGCACAGGCGCAACGTTGTGGGGCGTTGCATCGGCTGTTGGAGCTGTCTGTTGCTTTGGTTGCTGCGCAGCTGTGGGCGACCACGGCGCGCCGCTGCGGATCGCATGGGACCCGGCGACGACCCGCGTCGGGTGGTTGACCAACATCATGCCGGCCAGCGTCATCTTTCTTGTTCTTTCTTGTTTGGTTGCTTGTTGTGTGGCTTTTGTACTTGCTGATTGGTGTAGGTCGTGTCTAATGGGATGCAGTGAGCACGGCGTATTTCTTGTTAAAAGTCCAGGAGCGCTTCGCAGTCATTCAACGGCTCTCGCGGACGGCGCGTTGGATGGCTTGGTAGTTGGGGGAGGAAAGAGGGAGAAGCTCTTGGAGGCTTGGAGCTTGGAGCTTGGAGCTTGGTGCTTGTGTGCGTGTGGTATGTCGGAGTTCTTGGGAGAAAATCTGAAAATGACTGAATGCCCAAGCGTTGCCAACTGATCTGGTGGTGAGTTCAGAGCACACCAAAAATGACGTCGTCACACAGAAACAACCTGAGAACCAAGAAGGGGAGGAAAAAGACACGCGTATTATACGCTGGGTTCAATATAACCAACGTTGGTTTGATTGGGTTTTCATGAAATTTTCATCAAACGCAAACACCCAGGCACAACACCCACACATCTGACACTCGAGAAAAAATTTCAAGGCAACCCTGATGATCGATTACAGTATCCAAGCCTGTGATAAGCGCTGTGTGATCGATCAGGGTTGCATGTTGCATGGAAATTTAGGAACCCACGTCTGGTTCACGCACGTTGCAGATGTGTGGGGTTCTTCAGAGCGATGGAGCGACGTCATTGCGCATGTCGCCAGTTCACGGCGAAAATCTCTGGTGAGTAATGCCGTGGGGAACCCAGGCTTTGTGGGTCAGCGGCCCACATATGACGGAAGGTCTACAAGGTGACCCACAGTTGTATCTGGAACTGTGACCAACACTCAGACACTGTGAATGGATTAGTGTTGGTCACCTGAACCCTGGTCAACAAGGCAAAGCCACACATAAGACAAATTGGCCCAAATGGACGCCACCGCCACGTCGTCGCATGAGCTCACGAGCGCCTTGCGCGCATTCGCTGTGCAACAGGTGAAGCAAGATGAGATCGACTTTATCGCAGAGCTATTGCTTGTCGTGCGCGAGGAGAACGAGCTTCTCCACGCCGCCGCTCTTGCACCTCTTCTCACGGAATCGCTTGAAGCCAGCTCGTGGCTGGAGCCGACCAAACTGGTGGAGATCAGCACCGCGCTTGCTCGCATTTTGACTGGAGAGAATGGAGATGATGGAGACAGCGACACTGACGAAGAGAAGTTCGAGAAAGAGATGCGCGAGGCCATGAAAGCCGAGTATGCGATTGCCAAGAGCTGCCTCGCTGTGCTTCAAGAAGACGACGACTGGCATCCAGCACGTATCCACAGCCACATCGAAGATCCCGACTTCCGAAACAACGAATGGTTGTCACTGGAAGTTGAGTTCTTGGAATTTGGCAAGATCCAGAAGGTCCAGCTGGATGAGGTCGTGCTGGACGAGGATGTCGCGGACGATGGCGACGAGGACAACGCCAATGGGCAAGCAGCCCGCCGCTGTGAAATGTGTGAGCGTGAGGGGATGCGGCTGTCGTTCCACCATCTCACGCCGCGTGATGTCCACGCCAAGTACATCAAGATGGGGTTCACAAGAGAGTTCTTGAATACAGGGATCATGATCTGCCGACCATGCCATTCGAAAATCCATTCCAGTGAAAACAACAAGACCCTCGCAAAGGAATACAACACTTTGGACAAAGTCATGGGCCATCCAGAGATCATTCGATGGGTGAGCTACGCCAGGAAGCAACGCAGCAGCATGCGACCACTGAAAAAGTCCAAATGGCCAGTCGGAAAGTAGTGGGTTTGTAGAAATCCCCTGTGGAATGGAAAAAGAGAGTGTGTACATAAGCTGGATTGTCGCAGCAATCTCGGATCATCTTGTACTGTACATACTGAAGTAACAGAGTAGTTCATACCCGCAGAAAAAAGAAATTGCCATGATACCACGCACTGGTATGGTATACTGCAGCGAGTGTCGAAATGGAATTCTTCCCATGTGTGGCTTGGAGTGGCCATGTGCGTGGCTGCGGAGCTCTGTAGCTATGGCCCATGGGTGGTGGCCAAGCAAAGAACACATAGTGCCTGGGTTGTCAATTGGTTCATAAACTTGGCACCACGGCAGTTACGGTTACGATCGCAAGGTTGCAGCGTGCATTTGAAACCACCCTCCTCTTCCAGTCGTGGCGACGGCTCGGCACTTCAACCAGGCGACTGTACTGTTCTGTACCGGGCCACTGATACAGTATTTATTCCTTAGATAGAATAGGTACCGGAACCTCCAAACTGACGAGTTCATAGGGCGGTTGCCGCGTCAAAACTGGCTTGCAGGCCAAGGCGAAATCTGCTCGGAACAAAGACCATAGGCACGATGGAAATAGTGTCATGTGCAAGAAGCGTTCTGCACAGCAGCCAATCAATGAAGCACGGTACGATTCAATGCATTTTGTTTGCTCTCTCTTTCCAGTACGGACGGATGGATCCGTTTTCTTGGATGGTACAGTAACGGCAAGCCGTCCTTTCAAAAAAATAATGAAACATTCGAAGCATTCCCCATGGGACCTGGGATGTATAAAGTTTCTTACAAACTGCCTGCACGCGGCGTCATGAATGCGCGATCCTGAAGAGATCAGAGAAAGCAAGCCCACGCTGTGACAGCCAAGTACTATACAGTAATGCAGTGATTGTAGCTCCACACGTTCAGTGTACAGTACCCCAGTTGTGTGGTTGGTATGGATCGTTTTGCACGCCCATTGTGTGTGAGTCAGACTCACCACGCAAGGTTTCTTCTAACTTTTTAGAAACAGAGTACACGCGCAATCCAATGCAATGCCATCGTATTGAATAGTAAACTTTTTCTGTCCACGCTCTTTCTTGTCAAGCGGGGCTTGAAGCGGCGCCCACACCTCACGCTCTTCATACAGTAGGTACTTGGTGACGCTTCAACATGGTGCTTTTGGCGACGCTTCGTGGCCCAAAAACATCTTTTCAGCCAATCAGAGCGCCGCGATCTTGTTGGCCGCGAAACGTCACACGCCTGTTCTGACTCACTCAATTCGAGGGAGTCAACGCTACAGTATGCACTATACTGCTGATAGTCTTGTGTAGAAAGTGTGGCACCCTCACCAGGCGCACGATGAGTACACACGCCATGCTAATAGAAGGAAAAGGTCGAATCAGCTCAGCAGCAGCCAGCCAGCCAGTCGCTGGGTCGTGTTTTATTTTGCATCCTTCCTGTAGAAAGGTCTCTTTGCCAACAGCCATGCCTTCCCAAGTACTTTCCATGATTCGCAGTTCGGATGGCGAATCCGAATTCGAATCCAAAACCAAAACCAAAACCCAATATCAAATCCAGTGGCACGCGCGATGCAACTGCAACCGCCGCCACCGCGACGGGCATCTTCTCGTCCCTCTAGGTCGTCTCAGGCTGAGCCGCTTGGCTTGCGGCGAGTACCATCCACCACGACGGCGAGACTCACTCGCCAATACGCCATCAATTCACTGCCGCTGCCTGGTCGCCAGGTTCGAGCCAAGGTACCGGTATCGACAACACGCACACGACCAACGGGACCATCGCCGATGAAGAGTGAAGTCATGCCACAAGCCTCCCTGCTGGAGCTCGCGCTGCAAGAAGCCGACAACCATGGGATCCAAGATGATCAGCTTCTTCTGCGACGTGCGAACGTGTCGCCTTTCTTGACGAGCAGCTTGCCGCCATCCTCCACACAGCCGCCACTCGCCATGCTCGACCTGGACCTGTCGTCGCCTTCACCTCGCTTTGGTGGCTCATCATCTCGCCGTGCGAATAGACACGATCAAGCAGGCCACACAAACGCCATGGAAATGGCGCCATTGCATTTGGATCTCTGTGGACCACCACCTGTCTCTCACTCTTCGTCCTGGCACGACTTCTCCTTGCTTTCTGATGCAGCAAGCCACCAAAATAACCTGCCCATGGACACATTCCCACCAACGACGAACACGTGGGACGATATCCTTGGCGGCCCAAGTGCCACTCGCCATGGCGGAGGCCTGCCGTTTGCCTACGCCCACGCACTCAAGACACCCACGTCGGCAAATATGGCGGCGTTTCCTGGCTTTTCGGATACTCACGGTCCCAGCGCGTGCTCTCTTTTCCATGATGATCCAGCGGCTTTGTCGCCAACACACATTGATCGGAAAGTGCTTGTGACTGAGAGCGATCTCAAGTTGTTTTCGTCTGATGCACTGTTCCGTCCGGTGCCGGTGAACGACTCACTTGCTCACGGGTACGAGATTACAGTCTACGAGATGGGCAGCCGTCGCTCCAGTGGTAGCAGCCATAGCAAGAGACAGAAGGTCTCTCCACAACAGCAGCAGCAGCAGCAGCAGCAGCAACAAGCACCAGGCTACCCAAACAAGTCCCCAGTGCCGTCAACGAAAGGCAAACGGTCCTGCCCACACCACCAAGGCAACGACGAGACGGCACCGGCTGCTGCGTCACGCCGTCGACTGATCTCACCCGCTCCGTACCGGCCATACCCACCGACAAGAGCTCGGACACCGTTGCGCCGTCTCCCAGAGCTACCGTCCACTGCCTCGGCCGCTCCGTACGCGCGGCCAATGGCGGACGAGGTCCACCAGTGGAAGCCATGCCACTACTCACCGCAGGAACGAGCCGAGCCGACCAACAAGATGCAGCCAAAGCTCGTACGAGGCCGTGCGATCCCCATGACCCCTGTGTCTGGTGGAACGATCAAACAAGAGACGTTCCGAGCCAATGACAGCAGCAGCAGCAGACGCCTCGGCTCGTCAACTACTACCACAGCTGGGAAGCTGGCTCGTCGTGGAGGCGCCACGCCTGCGAAGCGCAAGATTGGCATTTACAGTCCGGAAGCGAGACGCGAGCGGATCCGCCGCTTCCACGAGAAGCGCAAGCACCGCGTTTTCCACAAGCGCATCAAGTACGACTGCCGCAAGCGGCTCGCGAATGCGTGTCCGCGCGTGAAAGGCCGCTTTGTGCGGAAAGAAGACCTGGAGGCGGCGGCTGGCGTCGCTGGCAGCGAACAAGGCGATCAAGATATCCTCAGTGCGGACGCCACCACCCCCACCCCCACCACTACAACAGACGAAGACGACGCTGACGCTGCTTCACCACTCACGGACGAGACGATGCTTTTCCCAAGCCAACAGGATGAAGCATGGGCCACCGGCACGTTGGTGTTTTAAAAAAATAAGAAATATCCTTGTACACAAAGTACTTCGACGTAAGAAATAATAATAAACAAAAAATCAAAAACAACGGAGCTGTTCATTTTTTTTTGTAGTATAGAGCCCACCATACAGTGACCGTGGTTCTCGTTATGGGGGTTCAATACATGGCATTAGGCGTTCTGGACGACTTCGGCCATGCTCTGGGCGAGGTACTCGACGTTCTTCGAGGTCACACCGGCCATGCTCACGCGGCCGTCCTTGGTCAAGTAAATGTGGTGCTTCTCGATCATCCGCGACACTTGCGCTTCGGTGAGCCCCGTGTAGCAAAACATACCGATTTGGTCCGTGATATGGCGCCAGTCCGAGTGTTTCACCTTGTTTTGGGCTTCAATCTTTTCAATCGCACTGCGCAGCGCCGTGCGCATCGAGATGATACGGTCGGCCATGCCTTTGCACTCGGCGTACCACTGCTTGTTGAGCACCGGGTCCGACAAGATCGTGGACACGATCAGCGACCCGTGGATCGGTGGGTTCGAGTACATCGGACGCACCAAGATCTTGAGCTGCGACTCGACGCGCTGCGCTTCGTCTTCGTCTTCGCAGACCACACTCAATGCACCGACGCGCTCGCCGTAGAGGCCAAAGTTTTTCGCGTACGACTGGCACAAGAAAATCTTGTGGCCCTCGGCGACAAAATGGCGCACCGCCGCGGCATCGCGGTTGGCGTCACCCGAGGCAAAGCCCTGGTACGCGCAGTCAAAGAACGCGATGTGGTTCTTGGCCTTGAACACTTTCGAGATCTCTTTCCACTGGTCCATGGTTGGGTCCACACCGGTCGGGTTGTGGGCACACGCATGGAGCAAGAACACCGAGCCATTGGGCGCGCCGTTCAAGTCGCTGATCAGGCCAGCAAAGTCCAAGCCACGTGAGGCCGGTTCGTAGTACGAGTACTTGAGCACTTCCAATCCGGCGTCTTTCATGATCGGGATGTGGTTGCCCCATGTTGGGTTGGGCATGTAGATCGGTGTGCCTTTGCCCAAGAAGCGAGCGAAAAACTCACCCGCGAGCCGCACGCCACCAGTGCCAGAGATGGTTTGGACACCCGTGACGCGCTTCTCCTTCAACGCTTGGGAGTCGTCGCCGTAGGCAAACTTGAGCGACAAGTCCACAAAGTCCTTCATACCTGTGGAGAATGAGGAAAAAAAGGAGTCAATTCCACGAAGGCTCAAGAAGAGAGTGTATATAAGAAGGAGAAGGACAGTACCAGCGATGCCGGCGTATTCCTTGTTCTTGCCCGCCGCCATGATGCGGCGCTCGGCCTCCAAGACCGATGGAAGGACGTAGGGCTTGCCATTGTCGTCACGGTACGCGCCGACGCCAAGCGAGACCTTGCGCGAGTCCGTATCCTACATACAACAACAAAGCAAGCGCATCCTCAGCATCTTGTTTCGAAGCCCCTCTCTCTCTTCTGTGTGGATGAAGTGAAAGTACCTTGTTGAAGCGGTCGGTCAGGCCAAGAATTGGATCTGGGGGACCCATTGGCACATTCGCGAGCCAGTTTCCGGACGACGCCGAGCCAAACTGGCGCCATGAGGCTGGCGCGGCCGTGGCGTATGTGGAGGAGACCTTGGTCTTCTTGAGCAGCGGCGCCGCTGCGCGCTGCAGTCTTCGTGCTGTGAGCATCTTGCCCGGTTGGGGTTGGTAGATTGGTAGATTTTGGCGTGTGGTCGTGGGATTTTTTCACACTGGAGTGGTGCCAGCGAGGCTTTTGACCCCAAGCACCACTGAGGTGTTTTAAACACTTGCGCGTGTCGCTCGTCCATTGCACGACAACGGTAATCATAGTCTGCATGGGAGATGTTTTAAACTATGTGCAGAAATCATTTGGGTTTCTGTGGCACAATAGTATGAGCGGATACCCTGTCGAAGCCGATCGTTCTTTAATTTGTGTTAGGTGTTTATAGTTGTGAATTTTCAATTACATTGTATAAATCGATATGTTTTGCTCTCTCCAAAACACGTGGAGATATGTTTAAAACATTGTTGCAGAAATTGCGTGTGGCACAGGTGCTGAGCACCACACATGTGCGCGATGAGATGCGCATACACTTGCACACAGCAGGTTATTAATACAAGGGATCGCTGGAGAGCTGAGTATTGTAACATTGGCACGTCTAAAGGACCAGCATGCCATGCATGCACTGGTTTGGTGGATCTGGGATCAGTGGCGTCCATCTCGATTCATAGCTGAGCTTCACCAAAATGGCCGCCTTCTCGACCTGAGTTCTTGTCACAGATTTGTCGGTCAATTTGCCAGGGACAAAGAATCACAGTCGTGCAGGTGGGCCGAAGGTTGTTCGAACGGATTCCGTTCTGATGACATGAAGTCTCGCCAATGACGGCGCGACGTCATTTGGGCCAACTTGGATGTCGTCACCACCTCTGTGAACTCCATTTTGGAGCCCATGAAGAAGAGGTGTTCGCTGCACTTATAATATTGTTGGCAAGATCAACGCCATGCGAACTTGTCTCTCCTTCTCTGCCCGTGACCGCGGCTTGGGCAGGGCACAGTCTCCAGAAATTCTCCATTGTACTCTCAACATGATTGGCTAAAACGCCGTCATCTCTCAAAACTGGTTTTGTCAGTGACAAAATGATGTCAGAAATTGTTCTGTGGCGTATTTTCCTTCCCGCGCTGGCACGTGATTGGCTCAATCGATCCAGTTTGAACAGAATCCAGCGTAACTTACGCGTAAGTTACACAACCGTCACTTCAACTTCATTTTGACGATCGGCAACATTCCGGTCCGAGGTAAACTACATGTAACTTACAATCTTCTCGGTCGCTGATTGGCGGCATTTTCAAAACTTGCGCAGTAAATTACAGTGTAACCTTGCGCACTTGATACCGGTAACCCATGTCAGAACCGTTTTTTTTGTTTTTTGTTCTTTTGAGTTTTTTTTTTGAGTTGCAAATCCCTTTCCCTTGTTTTTTCAAATCGCAAGTGCCAGTTCATAAAAAAACTTCCCCCCGCCCAAGAAGAAGAAGCATCACCAACACCAAGAAGAAAGAAGCAACATGTCTCCATCCACTGCCACTACTGCTGCCAAGAAGAATGCCGGTCCAGGCTACTACGACCTCATCAAGGAGGCCGTGCTGACGCTCAAGGAGCGCTCGGGCTCATCGCGCCAAGCGATCGACAAGTTTGTCGCGACCAAAAAGGGCGCCGAGTACTCCAAGTCTCGCTTGAACATTGCCTTGAAAAAGGGAGTGGAAGCGGGCAAGCTGCTCGCGGTCAAAGGCTCGTTCAAGCTCGCAGCGGAACAGAAAAAGCCAGTGAAAAAGGTCGTCAAGAAGAAGACCGCCGACAAGACCACGAAGAAGCCTGTCAAGAAGGCCGCGGCGACCAAGAAGGCTCCTGCCGCGTCGAAGAAGCCTGTTGCGGAGAAGACGAAGACGACATCAAGCGTCGGCAAGAAGGACAAGACGGTTGCCAAGAAAGCCGGTGCCGCCAAGAAGCCAGCCAAGAAAGTGGCAAGCAAAAAGCCAACGGCCACCAAGAAGAAGACCGTGAAGAAGGCGCCTGCTTCTGCAAAGAAAGCCGCCAAGAAGCCAGTCGCCAAGAAGTAAAAAAAAACTCGCCACATGTCAGTATCTCACACACACAACAACAACTCCTTGTACTATAAAACACCCGAAGTCTGTAGCGACCCCCGTGCACCTCCTTCCTTGGATCTCGGCCTCGATTGACCGAGAGATGATGCTATTTCTTATTATCCCATGTATTTTCTCTTTTGTTTTTTGTCTTGTTGTCAATGCTACTCGCCAAACAATTGCTGGCGCTGTTCTTCAATGAGCGCGTGGCTCTTGTCGAGCTTGACTTGCATGATGTGGAGATCTTCTTGCAAGTTTTGAATCACGTGGTCTTTGCGTGCGATCGTCGCCTTGACCCTGTCATGGAGCCCTGTCAGTTCGGCCTCATGGTCACGCTGTTGCTTGTACAACTTCTCGTCGAAAGAGCTCTCCATCGTAGCGAGTCGCTCACGCAATTGCGTCACTTCGAGCGACTGCTGCTGCTTTGTGGACGCCACTTCTTGCTCTTGCGCGGTGCACACTTTCTGTAACTCACGCACGGTTTTGTCATGGAGCCGCCGCTCCTCATGGAGCAATTTTGCCAAATCGCCGGTTTTATCCTGTGCTCTTTTGACATCGCTATTGAGCTCGTCGTTGTGGCTGCGCAGCTGCTCGCGGGCTTCTTCCAGCTTGGTGAGCTTGTCGTGCAACTCGCGGTTTTTGTCCATCCACACACTTTCAATCTCGCTTGTCTGCTTGAGCTTGCGTTCCCATTCGCGGCGCTCTTGGTCCAGCTTGAGCTTGGCGCGCTGCTCAACTTTGTCCAGCGCTTGCCTGCTTTCGTCTTGCAGTTTTTCAATCACGACTTCTAATTTGGAGTCCCGCGACAAAAGCATTTGCTTTTCCAGATCGTCTTTTTGCTTTTCCATCTCGTGGCGAAGCTTGGAAGTGAGTTGGCTCTTGAACTGTTCACACTCGACACTTGTTTGGCCTCGAAGCGCCATCAAATCGCTTTCGTACTTGCGCGCAAGCTCTTCTTTTTCCTTCTGGAACTTTTCCAGCGCAAGCTCCATGCGTTTTGCTTCTTGGAACTTGAGTGCTTCGATCTCTTTTGCCTGCATGGCCTTGGCGGCTCGTAGTTCAGTGGCCAACTCATTGCGTGCGATCTCGGCTTCTTCTTGGAGCCGCCGCCGCTGGCTGCTGAGCTGCTGTTGAAGCTCCACATCGGCGGTGTCCAGCCTAGTCAAAAGCTTGGCGCGCTCTTTTTCACGGACCTCCACAAGCTTGCGCTCGTACTCGTCTTTGAGGCGAAACAAAGCCGACTCGCGGTCTTTTTCCAGCTGGATATGGAGCTTGCGTCTCTCTTCGACAGCGGCTTCTTGGGCACGGTCCAGATCAGCTTTGCCCTTGGCGAGGATGGCCTGGATATCGGGTTCCAGGGCCTTCACGGTGCTTTTCTTGATCTCCTCGGTCTTCTTCGTGATCCACTGGTCGCGTTTGGCCTTTTCTTGGACTTGCCACCGCTCTTTGGCGTCCTTCAACTGCAATTTGAATCGGTCGGCTTCCCGTGCCGTCGCCGTGGTGGCCTTTTGAAGCTCGGCGAGCAGCTCATCGCACCGTTTGGTCAGCTCGGCCTGTAACGCAGCAACAGCAACAGCAGGGTAAGACAACTCGTTCAGCAGAAGTAGATAGCTATTAATCTGTGTACCTTGTCGGTGACTACGTTTTGAGTGAAATCGAGATGCTTCTCAAGTTCCCTTTCTGAATTCATCTGATGGTCCTTGAGCTGCGCCTTGTACTTGTCTTCTTCTTGTGCGAGTAGCTGCTTCATCTTGGCTTTGTCTTTCTTGCGAGCCATTTTGAGCAGATCCATGGTCTTGCTCTTATCCTACAGTACTCAACAAACCATCACGACTGTGAGAAAAAAAGCGGGTTCCCTTTTGTTCAGTCCCCTTTTTCAGGGGCTCCCTCACATTGAGTTCAATGGTCAGTGTCGCAAGCTTCTCCTTAATCCCGACGACGTACTGGTGGCTGCTATCCCGCTCCGACCCAGAGCGATCGGACGGCGCCGGCGAGTGGCTCTTGGCATCGGCCCATTCATGCTGCTGCTGTGGGTCCCGCTGGCGGTCGTCGCCACGGATGGACGCAGCCGATTTACTGCTGCCGCTGCCAATAGAACCTGGTACAAAAGTCTGCATTTGCAGCTCGGACTGGGTCTCGATCTCGTCCAGATAGTCGTAAATACTACCTGCTTCGCTCGCGGCAGGTTGTTTTTGGTGTCGCCGTCGTGGTGATTGGGAAGCGTGAGAGCCACTCTCAGAAGGGAATTCATGCGGTAGATCGTCCAGAGGATCGATGACCTCTGGATCTTCATCCAGTTGTAGATCCATTTTCCTGGAGTGTTTGGCAGGCGCCTTGTGTGCGAAAACACCACAAGCGTCAGTGTATATCATAATATATACACACCGCTCCCCGTACAAGCTGTTGTGCTCACCTGGTTGTCGTCATTGCGGATGGAGGTCGCGGGTGAACTCACCCCACGGCGACCTACAAACAACACAAACGACACATGCGCAATGACAGTCAGTTAGATGATCACATCTCCCTGCAGCATCCAGAGAAGGCCGCACCAACACGACGTCGTTCGCTCATCATGCTTTGTTCGGTAGGCAAGCTCAGCTTATGAAATGCGATGGCACAAGATAAGCAAGCATCTCGGCGCCGGTTTCGCCTTGGCGGTTCCAAGTCCAAAAGCGTTTGGGAACAACTTCAAGTTCTATTTCTCTTAAAACCGCGTACCACTAAGTTCGCATCGCGCACTATTCGGATGGTATGGCACACAATCTGGCCCACTTGAAGTTTGGAGAATTTCAGCCAATCAAAACACACATGTAGACGACCCAAAATTGCCTTCAGGCATAAAATCGAGTCGAATCAAGGAGGCCACCAGCTATTTTTTTTGTTGTTGTCGGGGAAGAGACCATTCCACGTCGGAACGCCATTCGCGCTCTGTCAAGATGCTCTCGACCACTATCCGCCGCCTCGGCTCCTCCACGCTCCTTCGAGCGAGCTCGCGCGCCTTGGTGAGTGGGCAGCCTGATATACCGTCGACAGCGGATGAGCAGGCTAGTGATAACAGAAAAACTGTGTGTTTTTTTCCACTGATATGCAGTCGTCCAAGTCGTTTGATCTGTACACGCCCACTGAAGAACATGGCGCTCTTCGTGAGATGCTCGCCAACTTTGTGAAGACCAAAGTCGACCCACAGGTACATTTTCCTTCAGAGTCTCACTGCTCAAACTTGAAAATGGAGCAAGATCTCATGATTTCTCTATGCTTGCAGGCGCTTGAACACGACCGTGAGGAAAAGTTCAACGTCAACCTCTTCCGTGAGCTGGGTGAACTGGGCTTGCTTGGCATCACCGCGCAAGAAAAGTGAGTTCCTATCAGCACTTGCCCTGCCACCTACTATCCAGGGGATACTAACTGGGTGTTTTTTTTCATTGTTTGTAAAGGTACGGTGGCTCGGGCATGGACGCCTTGGCAGCGGTCATCGCGCATGAAGAGCTTTCGTCCAGTGATCCAGCGTTTTGCCTGTCTTTCCTCGCGCATTCGATGCTTTTCGTCAACAACGTGGCGCGTAACGCCTCCGATGAGCAGTGCCAGAAGTACTTGCCAGGCGCGTGCTCGGGGGAGAAAATCTGTGGCATGGCGATGAGCGAACCGTCCGTTGGTACCGACGTGCTGGGCATGCGCACCACGGCCAAGCTCTCGGACTGCGGCAAGTTCTATATCCTCAATGGCACCAAGTACGCCATACGTCACGCATAACCCAACGATTACTTTTTCGCGTTGCTGGAACTGACTCTTATTTCTCTCAGGATGTGGATCACGAATGGCGCAGTGAACGACACGGAGCTTGGCGATGCGTTCTTGGTCTACGCTCGCACGGGCAACTCAGGCAAGGCGAAACATGATTTTTCGTCGTTCCTGGTCGAAAAAGGATACGAAGGCTTTTCGCTGGGCCAGCGGATCAAGGACAAGTGCGGCATGCGTGCGTCCAACACGGCCGAATTGGTCTTTGAAAACTGTAAAGTGCCTGTGGAAAACATTGTGGGCCAAGAAGGCGGCGCAGTTTTGTGCATGATGCGCAACTTGGAGATCGAGCGCGTGACGCTTGCAGCGATGAGTCTGGGCATCGCGCGCCGGTCGATTGAGGTCATGAACAGCTACGCGAAGGACCGTGTGGCGTTTGGCCACCCACTGAACCACTACGGCCAGATCCAGAAGAATATTGCCGAGTCGTACGCCGAGTACATGGCCGGGCGTGCCTATGTGTACGACACTGCTCGGTACGTTTGCTGTTGTTGTTGTTATCGTTTGTACCTGCCTATGATGAGGGCTCCCCACTAAATCGATTTCTTTCCGCCATGCAGCAAGTTGAAGCTGGACTCGGTGGGCAACCGTGTGGACACGGATGGCGTCAAGCTCTACTGTGGCGACATGGCCAAGCGCATCGCGGACCGTGCGATCCAAACGCTTGGAGGCTACGGCTACTGTGGCGAGTACAACGTCGAACGTCTGTGGCGGGACTCGAAGCTGCTCGAAATTGGCGGTGGCACGAACGAATCCCACCACAAAAACATGGTGCGCGACCTGGTGAACAAGGAGAAGCTCTAAGAATTCGGGATTTCCACACGCAAAACGTCAGGTTGCCTTTCACTCAATAACCAGTACCGGTTGTGTATAGGCAGCATGAGTTCACATCCTATGAATACACAACACACCACTGAATGGAGTACTGTACTGCAGTATCAACTGGGAGGTTGGTTATCATCATTCATTGATCCCAGTCTTGATCTCATCTGCACCGACGTGGGAAACGTTGTGTAACGACCGTGTTCAGTCCGCTCCAGCGGACGTTTCGTTCTTCAGTGGTGTGCTATGTTTGTCCCAATGAATGAAGGCGGCGCGCCTCATGCGATCGACGCCCTCGTAAGGTGCTGCTTCCTGTTTCCTGCGCGCGGCGGCACCGCATGCTGGAGCCCAACGCAATCCACGGCTGTCACATGGTTTTGTCGGACGATCATACAGAGGCACCATCACTCTTGGCCCACTTCTCTGATCTCAGGACGATCTTTGGATTGCGGCGTCGCCACTTGCTCAAGTTGTATTGGCTGGCGGTCGTGGGTTTTTACGAGAACAGCCGTGGCTAAAATCCATGTTATTACGAAGTAAAGTTCGGAAACAGCACCAGAATTGGGGACAAAAAGATCTGTTCCCTCACTTTTGGTCTTGTGCATCAATTTAAAGAGGTGGCTGAAGTGATAGATCTCAGTTCAACTGTCTGGGATGATGTCTCAGCGTTCGATTGAAACAATCATTCAGTTGAAGAGGCCCTGTGCAAATAAATTTCGGCAGGTGTGACCTTTCTCTCACATTTAAACCTCATCACCCAGCTTGGCAACGGTTTCTTTCCAGCAAATTCCATTGACTTCCTCTAAGGTTATATGATTTGGCATGACACAGTTGGACTGAGGTTTTATGATTTTGCCAGGGAAGGAGCGGACGGACGGGAGTGTTTGGAGGGAAGAGGGGAGGGGGAGCGATCGATTGGGTTTTTTTCTTGCCAGCCGCGCGGTTCTCTCTCAAACTCCAATTTTCCAAAAAATCCGCACAAACGCCTGTGTGTTTTGTGTGGTGAGCGACCAGTCCCAAAAGAAAGGCGTTTGGGTTGCTTTGGCTTTGGTTCACTTGGGTTTTCGAAGAGCGGAGCGGACGCTGTTTGCCTTTTGTTTTTCCCCCCACCCCCGAATCCCCCCCTCCTCCTCCACACCACAATAGAAGGAGCGAGCGAAAGAGTGACCATCACTCTGCGTTCAGTTTGGAATTTGCTCTCAACCGAGTGCGCGCGCCTCCCGCTGCCGCGGAAGGAAAGCCCACAAGGGGAAACCACGACGATCTCCACGACGTCTTCGACACCTTCCGCCGCTCTACCCGCGACGCGTTCGCCGAGTATCCATCCCGTCGCCGCTTCGACACGTCGTGCCGAAAAAAACGCGACGGAATTGCGCACCTTCACGACGTCACCTCAGATAGAAGACGAGTCACTGGTCGCCCACGACGTCGTGGTGCATAAAGGGCGGAAACGCAGTCGTTCGGAAAGCGATTCGAAAGAGAACGACACCATACGAGATACGAAAGAGAAAAAGCGCATCAACAGCGCCGCGCAAGCGCCCGAAGGGGCGAGATCCGTCGCCGACTTTGATCCGGAAACTTCCACGATGGTCGAGCCGCAGAATGATCCAGCTACAGCGAATAACAGCACTACACAGTCCCACGAAACGACGAATGAAACGAATGGAACCACGACCGATGGATCGTCGACGGATCCGACGGATGGAGGCGACAAAATCAAACCGGCGATGTCTCCACATACCCAGCAGCACAGCAACGGCGCACAAGCAACTGTATCCAGCGCAGAAAGGACGATCCAGGCCGCACTCTCAGAACTTGTGCCGAAAGAGGTCGCTCAGTATGCGCCGTTACTGATCGGCAAGTACTATGTTCAAGATAAACGAGCCGTTTGGTCCGGCCGATGGGGAATGACCGAGGCTGCATTTGGCGCCAACGGTGTGACCAGTGCGTTCGAGATGAAGTCGGACGAAGACGTGTATATCCGCACATGTCCGAGCGGAGACGCCGGCTCTGTGCATCCTGTGTTCGCGAACGGCTCGCTCGCCAAATCGTCAAGCCTGGAGAACTCCGACGTTGATTCCACGCATCCTGCCTACATCGGCTACGAATCCGATCCTTCGGTGCGTTCGGCCTTGCCATTCGATTGCAAATACAGCGGTTTTTTCCAGATCCAAGCTGTTAAAGGCAAGCCACAGACCGTCACGGAAAAAAGCGTTCGGATCCGATTTGTCCACAATGCCGCTCGGCCGTCCCAGTTTTACGTGAGTGGGTTGGGTGAGAACCGATTTGGTGTGTTCAATTTGATTGGATTACTGGATAAGGAGACAAGCGAGTTGCGGTTGTACAAGATCTACAAGCCGAAGGAGAAAGAAAAGCGCACAGTTCCGAAACGAACACGAGCGGTTGCTTCCGCTAAGCCTCCTGCGTCTACAGCACTCAAGCTGCAGAACAAGGTTGTGCCTGCACCTGCTCCGGCTGCTCCAGTGATCGCTGCTGCCACACCAAAAATTGTCATGGCGCCAGTTGCAGTGCCAGCACCAGCACCCGTCCCAATGCCAGTGTTGAGCGCGGCTCGGCCGAGCGTGACGACGCCCATGGGATCGGATACGTCAGCTGCCGCGTCTCCATTTACAGGCAGCCGGGGGCGATCGGAACGCAAACGAGTGCTGCCTGCCCACTTGCGTGATGGAAACTTGCTGGACCACGACCACGTACCATCATCGTTGAAGAAGTGCCACGCCATTTTGAAGAGCATCATGGCGAATCCAAAGGCAGGGCCATTTCTGAACCCGGTAGACCCCGTCGCGCTTGGCATCCCAAATTACTTCACAGTGATCAAAGAACCCATGGATCTTGGCACGATTCGACAGAATCTGGAAGGTGGTTTCTACGAGGATTCTTACATCTTCGTGGACCACGTGCGCCTCGTGTTTGATAATGCGATGTTGTACAACGCTGCGCATAGCCAAGTCCACATCTTTGCAGCAAAATTGTCGGAGGATTTCGAGAAGCGGATCAAGAGTTTGAGTGCGAAGCAGGCCAAGGAAGCGAGTGGCGGCATGTCTGCGTCGTCGTCCATCATTAAGCTCAAGCGTGAACGAAAAGGAGGCGAGCCAACCCATTCCACGAAGAAAATTAAGGGTGGCCGAGGCGCCAAAGGACATTCGAAGCGTGCTTCAGCAGAGGGAAATGAAAGTCTCATCATGTCACTGAAGGACGATATCGAACGACTGAAGGCGACGCTGGAGCAATTGCAACCCGTCGTCCGCTCATCCACACCAAAGACGTCGAAGGCTGCCGCAAGGTACGTTTGCTTCTGGTTGCTCCGCCACGGTTTGTCAGAATGCTTGAGACTCACGTGTATGCTGTTTGTTTGATTGTGTAGACCGTTTAAGATGGAAGATTTGACGGAGGAAGAGCTCAACGAGCCAATGACTCAAACGGAAAAGGCCCGCCTGAGTGAGGACATCCGTCAGTTGCCACAAGAGAAAATCAACCGGGTGCTGCAGATTATTGCAGAGTCGGTTCCCGTTTCGAAGCTGACGAACGAGAACGACGAAGTGGAGATTGATATTAATTCGTTTGATTCGCGCTGTCTGCGAATGCTGGAGGGATACGTTCGGGTACGTCGATTTGCACTTGATAATGGGAATGCTGCCAGCCTAATGTATTCACATCGATGATTTGTATGTTCGCGTGTACAGGAAAGTGGTATTGGTCGCAAGCGGAAGCGACCCACCCCGAAGTCTTCGTCCAAGTCGGCTCCTGCGTCCCATCGGTTGAAATCTGCAAAGGTCGCGGCGGTGAACATTCGCCAACGAAAAGAACAGCTCAAGCACCAGCTTGCTCGCATGGATGGCGATGGCACAAATGGGGGCGCGCCCCCTGCAGCGATTAGCTCTGTTGCGGCTCCGTCAGCTGATGTGGATATGGAGAAGGCTCACGACGAAAACAACAACAGTTCGTCGGATAGTTCGTCCAGCTCATCCGATTCATCCGACTCGGATAGTGAAAGCGAGAGTGAATCCGATTCGGATGGTGGTGCGCCTCTTCAAAGGGTGGGTCTCCATGCTTCCGACAGTGTGCTGGGTTGATGGGCGGGCGATTAACATCATGCCAACGTCGTCTACCGATACAGTCTCCCTCGCTTACAGGTGGCCCCACCCTGTCACAACTCTCGGAATCGGCTAGTGCGCGTGCAGGTATGTACGAATTCTCCATGGATCGGCTTGTTGGGGTTTCAAAAAAATTGACGTTCTCGTTGTTGCTGTTTCCTTGCAGACGCTGCCAAGAAGATTCGAGATGAAGCAACATCGCGGGAGCCATTGAAGGTGGAAAATCGTGGCGCGTGGAGTCTACTTGCGCAAAAGGAAGCGAAGAATGCGCAGTCGATGATGCTGCCAGAAGAGAATCCGACGAGTTCTCTGTGGATGTCGGCGCGTTCGATGGAACAAATGAAACAACAGAAGATACAACAAAAAGAACGAGAGCGTACAGATGAGATGGAGACTCAGCGACGCCGTGAGGTGGAACAACGTGAGAAAGAGAAAGAGCGCGAGCGGGAAGAAATGGAGCGGCGCAAGAGGGAGCAGGACGCGGCCGTGCGGCTTGCACGCGAAGAGCAACAGCGAGAAGAGAGGATGCGCCATGCAGAGCGGGCACGTGCCGCTCAGCGGGTGGTGGAGCAAGAAAAGTTGTTGCCGGACGAGGACATGGATGAACACCACGAGCATACTCTGACGGAGGACCTCGAGTCGTTCAGCTCGTCGTCGTTCTTGTAAAGCGCGTGTGTGTGGTCATTTGTATGTGCCGTGTCCGTCGAGTCAGCAAAATGAGAGAAAGAGAGGGAGAGAGAAAACGAGAGAAGACAACGAAATGACGAGACAGAGGGAAGAACAAAAACAAGAACAAAAAGATGACAAACAGCCGAAGAATTGCTTTGTCAAGAGGAGAGCCGAGGCGCCTAAAAGAGACAGACCATCCATCCCTCAAAAACCTATTTAAGGAGTAGACGCGGTTTTGAAACCCTGGTTGTTTTTGTGTGTGTGTCTTTTCCTTTTTTTTGGGTGACTGCTTGTTCCCAACTACTCTCTCTCTTTCGGTAAGACAGCACGGACAGTCAGAAATGGAAACGAATGCCTTGCAAGTGCATGAGCTCCACAAAAGTTTATCGATCTGAACGATGAGATCGCTTCGGCACTGCGGCGGCAAGAAGACGCCATCAGTCTCACCAGCAGCTACACAGGCAGCAGCAACTCATCCACTTCCACGTCAACCAGCGCCACAGCTGCGAGTATCAGCCACAAGGATGTGCTGCGACTGACCACGAAAGCCATCGACTGGCGCGAAGATGTCAACGCCATGGCCAAGCACATAGAAGGGCAGTTGCAGACCAGCCGCGCGTTACGGTCGAAAGAGGCCGAAGTGCTGTCACGCGGCACGGCGGGCGATGGCGCCTCCACAGGCCCATTGATTGGCAAGCAAGAAGACGAAGACAGCGCCAAGATGCGCTGTCTGCGGGCGGACTTGAGACTCTTGCAGGGCTTCCGCATGAGCCACTTCAACTCCGTCAGTGGTACTGGAAAGAGTAGTCATACCACGAATACTACCACGACTTCTTCGATGGCAAGTGACAAGGAGTTCACGTCGCTTCTTGAAACCATGGAGACCGAAGGCAAACAGCAGCGCGAGCTGGCCGACAAGTCGCTCAAGGCCGAGAAAAGCGGCAAGAAAGAGGTCCAAACTGCGATGGTCGTCCAGTTGTTTGAAGCGCGACGAGAACTCATGGGCAAGATCTCGGAGGATTTGCTCAAGGATAAGACGCCACAGGATCTGGATGTCGAACAGTTGCTTGGAGTGGGAGCTGGCAAGGCTACTTCTACTACCACTACCACTAGTACAACTGGTACCAGCAGCAACCAGGACAAAGAAAAAGATACGTTGGCGTCGTGGGACGCCCAACTGTACTTGCGGCTCGTGCAGACGCTGCTGGACCAAGAAAAAGAACTCAAAGAGCAGTACCAGCAGACCACCACGCTCAGCGCCAGCAGCCTCCATGCATCCTCATACGGAGCAGCTTCTCACGTTCACCAAGCCCACGGACCACGAGACCACGAGCCTTCAATGGCTCGTGACACAGGCGATGACCCAGCCCATGGGCAAGCAGTAGTACTACCCACTGGCAGTAGTAGTACTACTACTTCTTCTCGAGTCAGTGGCAATAACACCACGACCACCAATGCCCCTGGGGCGGTCGTGGTGTCTCTTGATGAGGTCACGTTTGCCTTGCAAAAGCTGCGTCGCGACCATTTGGATCTCAAACAAGCGCATACCAAAATGGCCCTTGCGAATGCCCAATTAGAAGACGAATTGGCGCAATTACAGCGTAAATATGACCACGAAAAGCGCGCCTACGTCAACGAAACCAAGTGGTACGTGCCCAAAATCCAGAAATTGGAAGACACCGTCGTGACAACGTCCAAGGCCTTTGACGCACTCAAATTGAACGTCGAATTGCTCACAAACATGTACAAAACGCTGCGAGAGACGCTCCATAGCCACGCGCTGGAAGAAAGCGAATTGAAACGGGAACGCGACCAAATGGCCAGTTTTCTCAGTGACGAAATAAAAAAAGTGGCGCTTTTGACCAAAGAAAACACGCGAAAAGACAAACTCGTGCAAATCGCCATGAGCGCGCGCCATGAGATGGCTGCGTGTGCCTCACGAGCTGAAAACAAAATGCAAAAACTGGAAACGCAAAAAAAAGAAGTCGAATTGCGAGCCAAAGAACAGGCCGACGAGTGTGCCGTGGCCAAGTTACAGCTGGACGGAGCGTACAGTCGCTTGGGTGCCACGGATGATGCGCTTCGCTCGGCAAAGCAAACGATGGAACGGTTGCAACAGGAAATGGAAGTCGTGGTGGAAGCAAGTCGCGTCAAAGAAGGCGAGTTGAAAATTGCATTTGAGAAGGATTTGCAGACGCTGCAGCAAAAATTTGATAAAACCAAGCGAGAATTGATGGACGCCATGTCCCAAAACTTGAGTTTGGATGGACGATTACGCAAAATGCAAGAGAAAGTGACCAAGCTCAGTGGGAATGGGAATGGAAATGGTGCGACGGAGCCCGCGAAAACAACGTAAACCATGTTTAAACATGCATAATATATATTATGTTTTACATAAAACGTTTTAAACATATTTTTGACCGTTTATGGTGTAAAAGCACCGCGTACAGCGTATATAAAAAATGCAGAATACCCACGTTACGTTCCTTATCCTAAATCTCAACGTCGCGCTTTTGCGGCACCCGCATGTGGCGCATGGTCGAGCCTGGCTGGGACGGCTTGAACGGCGCTTGCTGGCCGTAAGGCTTTGGGATACCCAGTTCTTCTGGGATGTACGCATTGGGCCGTGGGTCGGCTGTTGTGTACGTGAGTTGCGTGGGGAAATTCTGTGCTTGCTGGGCCATAGCCTTGACCTGCATCTTGGAAAGACGGGTGTCGTCATCACGTAGCTTTTGGTTTTGGAGCCGAAGCAGCTGTTGTTCACAAAATGAATTGGGCACATCTCCGTTTTCATACTTGCGTTTCATTTCTTCCACATCTACGAGGCTGGCGTGCTTTTCTTGCTGTAATTTCATGGCGGTGGCTTGGTACATAGACAGTTCGCTGACCACAGCCATCATTTTCCGTGTGGTTTCTTTGATTTTGGCTTGGAAATCATTCACTTTTTTCGCCACCTCCAACGTCTCACCACGGCGTTCACTTGCCTGGGCACGGAGTTTATTGGACAAAGAAGTGACTTCTTCCAGCACCAGTTCTTTCTCCAACAACTGCTCCTTTTTGCGGTGGTATCGTGCTTCCAAAAAAGTGATTTTTGTATGCAATTGCTCTTCATCGGGGTCATCGCCATCAAGAGGCCGCCACCGGTCACTATTCTGAGGGGTCTCTAAATCACGACAGAGTAGATCGGTAATTTCTTTTTCTTGACCCAATTCATCTTGTAATTCTTGTATTTTTATGGCCAATTGTGGTAAATGCGGTAATTGCCGTCTCGCATTCTCCAAAGCCCGGTGGAAATCGGCCAATTGGATTTTGAGCATGCGCATCTCTTGGTCTTTCCGTGTGAGTCCAATTTCGCCGTCATTGAGCGCCTTTTCCTGCAAATTGGCCTTCTCATACAGGATACAAAGCTCATCGTTCCTGTCGATGAGCTGCACACCCGTGGCGTTGCGCGCATCCACCGCAAGTTCGTATTTTTTCTTCAGTTGCAACATTTCCTTTTCCGTCATGGTGATAATGCCATTTAATTTATCAATTTCCACAATTTGTTGCTCCACCAATTCTTGCTTTTGCCGATATAAATCGTGGCATTTATTCGTATCAAACCGTAACGAATCACGGGAACACTGGGCGGTAGAATGTGCTAATTTTTCCTTCACAAGTGCTTTATCCTTTGCCAACGATTCGTTTCTCAAAACTTCGACTTCATTTTGTAAAATTTTAATTTTTTCTTTCATTTCAGAAATCGCTTGCGACGATGATTGGATGAAATTGACATATTTATTGCGTTCATTTTTGACCACGTCATACAAGGCCGAAAATTCTTTCAAGTGGTTATTTGTTTCGTTCCATTTTTTGGCCAAGTCAAAAATCACCAGTTCGTTCATTTTCAACGATTGTTGGGTTTGCTTCTCGGCGTCCAATGCACTGGCGGCTTCTCTGGCTTTCATCTCTCGCTGGGCCGTGAGCATGACCACCAGCTTTTTCTGTTTGGCTTGTTCTGTGACCCATTGGGCGACTTGCTCTTCATGTTGAGAGACCTCGACACGGAGCTGTTCCAAGTCGTGTGTCTCTTTTTTGTCGCCATTTTCTTGTTTCAAAAAACGTGCAATTAATACATCGACTTGCTGTTTGAGTTCATTGTGGTCGGTTTGTTTTTGGGTATTTTCACGTTGAATGGCAATTAATTCATGATTTGCATCGACGACTTGCGCTTTTAAATGAGGAATCAGCGCACGACTGGTATCGTAAATAGCAATTTTCTTTTTTAATTCACGTTTTAATTTGTCAAATTCTTTTTGGGTTTTAGAAACATGTTCATTTTCACGTCGATGGCTCATTTGGAGAGCCTTTTGGGCCATTTCTAAACGGGTTTTTTCAGCTAAACGAAGCACTTGCGTGTTGTGTTCTTCCCGTAAATGGAGCGTCACGTGGTCCACATCGCGTTGCCTTTGGTCGATCGTTTCACGGTGGACGTCCAATTTATGGAGAAGCTCTTTTTGGATTTCTTCGGATTCGGTCAATTTACTGGTTTGCGACTGTAAAACACCATCTACGTCATTCAATTTATCTTTTGCCTTGGCAATTTCTTTTTGTAAATTGGCAACCGCCTTTTGCACGACATCGGCTTGCTTTTCCATACGTTCCGGGTCATTTTGCACATGATGCAAATGTTTTTGCTCGATAGAAACGCTCGTTTCTAATTTGGCATTTTCTTGTTTCAAAAACTCTAAGCGCGATAGAAACTCTTTGCGCCTTTGGTGTTCTTTAGAAATCTCACTGTCCATGCGCTTGGTTTCATCACCCAACTTGGAGATTTCTTCAGTCAGTTTACGTACTTCCGGCTCGACAAGCTTGGCGTGGGCGTCCACAATCTCGTCTTTTTGAGCCAGCAAGTCGACTTGTTCGCGCTGGAGCTCGGTGATTTCAAAGGTCAGCACGGCGTCGCGGTCCACACACTCGGCCAGTTCTTTCACCGCGCGGTCTTTGTCCTTTTCCACACTAGTCAGAGACGCGAGCTCTTCGGATTTGCGGATCGACTGCTTTTCCACGTGGATTTTTTCACTCAACAGCTCGGAATTGAGCATCTTGGCTTGCTTTAAAAGCGCCTTTTCGTGCTTGTACGTGTCTAATACAAAGGTGTTGAGCTTGGTGTACTTGTCCTTGTGGAACTGCATTTGCTCCAGTGTGAGCATATCGGCTTCAAAATACTGCTCCAAGAGGCGGAATGCACTCGCAAAGGAAGACGAATTGGACAACAGCACATCGCTGGGCACGGCATCTTCGCTGGTGACGGGCTTGTCATCGCCGCTGGTGGCCTGAGCGGCGGGCATCGATGGCTATAGCTGGGTGTACACCGTTGGCTAGTTGCTGCTGATGGTGCTGCTCTTGTTGCTCGATACTGTCACGTTGGCGGCGGCGCATGCCGCATTTGCCAGCAGCCACTTTGGTCCGTTTCATATCGAAAAAAAGTTTGAGACGCGATGTGATTGGTCGAAAATAGTATACATTCCAAATTTTGACGACGTCCCTGAGTATACCGCAACACTGAATAGTGGTTGAGTCCTCGAGATCGAGGTAGATATTCTCAGATGTCGTTATAAAGAGGTACAACCCTTCACATGGCCATGATACTGCGTCCCGAACCATGATGCGCTTCCATGGTTTTTTCGCCACGATTGCGCACAGTACCAAGCAACAGAGAGTCGCAATCACACCTTGCCAACAAGCAAAATCCTCCCAGTCGTACATCGATAGTGCAGTGTCAGCATGTCCAGAGGCGACCATGAAGAGCTATGCGACAGCACTAACAGTGGCGTCGACAACGCCACGGAGATCAAGGAGGAGCTCATGGACCCTGCAAGCGACCACGGCCCGCACTGCCATCTTGCCACTGAGGAGTCGCCTTTCCACATGGCGCCGACGCTTGATCTGTATTGCGCTGCACAACCGCAACTGGCGCAAATGTGGGCCGACCCAGACAGCAGCGACGTACCCGTGCGTGGCGCCAGCTACATGACCGACCAGCTCAAAGTGGCCGCCGGGCCAAGCGTCGCGTCGCTTGTCCACTTTGATCTGTGGACCACCACAACGCCAGAGCAACGCCACCACGTGGCGCGCGTCGACCTCCAGCGCGACGGCGCCAACAGCGTGATCCGCTCCTGCGCGCAGCAGTTCCCAAACGCGCTGGTTTTCATACTCAACATAGAGCTGCCTGATGACAACAACGTCAGTCTCGTGACCTACTGGCTCGTACCAGGCTACTTCAACGCAGACCGCAACGACAAAGCAAATGAGAGCTTCTATAGATTGCTGAGGCGGTTCTGCGAGGAAGAAGAAGAGAGTGATGGTTTCCGCGACGCGCGCTTCAAGTTGATCCCGCGGTTCACACAGGCTCCATGGCTGCTCAACTCGCTGGTGCAAAGTCGCCCAGCAATCACAGGCAAAAAGCTGACACAAAAATATTTCCGCGAAGAAAACTACATGGAAGTGGACTTGGATATTTCGTCCAGTACACTTTCCCATTACATTGGCTCCATGTGCCAAAATTGGGCCGCGTACATTGAAGTAGATGTGTTCATCACCATCCAGGGAGAACAAGATGATGAAGAGCTCCCCGAGCGGATACTCGGAGGCGTGCGGCTCTCGTACATGGACCTTGCACTCGCACAGCCCATCCCCAACCAGCAACAGCATTAGCCAAGTACTAGCCTTTAGTTTCGTTTAATTTCGTACACTAGCATTTTAGCATCACCAACCCTACGGCTGTTCGTTGTGGGCATCCGGGATGACTTTGTATGGGTTGAGGATGCCATTGGGGTCCATCATTTGCTTCATTTTGCGCATGAGCGTGATCGCATTTTGGGACTTGGACAAGTGCAAATACGCTGGCTTGTGGGTGCCAATGCCGTGCTCGGCACTGATACTTCCACGGAACTTGGCTGTTTTTTTTCAAAATAATATACACCCCATAGCATCATTAGTAGCCCGTCCGAGAACACCTTCCTTCTGCCAGGCAAACACACACAAAACAAAACGTACATGTCCACTCAAACACAAACGGCTCGAGCGCCTTGAACACGCGGTCGTCGTACTCGAGCGTCGAGATATTCAAGTGCAAGTTACAGTCGCCCAAGTGGCCAAAGGCCACGACCTCTGCGCCAAACGTAGCGAGCCGCTTGCGCGTTTCGTCCACGATGTTGTAATACTCGGTGATGGGCAGCGAGATATCGTACTTGTACACGTACCCGCGCGCACTGAGCGACATGGTGATATCTTCTCGGATCATAAACAGCTTGCGCGCTTGCTGGGCATCTTGGGCGACCGTGCCGTCCACGACGGTGCCGTTGCCCATGGTGATCTCCAAGTACGCCTCCAGCTTTTCCATATCGTGAAGCGAATTGCTGCCGGAGGTCTCAATGAGCACGTAGTATGGACACTTGGATTCCAGAGGATCTTTTGTCCAGTCTTGCTGCGAGAGCACCATATCCAGAGACTGTCTGTCCATAAACTCGACTGCAGACAGCACTTCCCCAAGATGCTGCTTGGCTTGCACAAAGGCATTTTGCACGGCCTCAAAGTCTTCACAGGCAAGCAGCGCGACGTTCACAGACGACGAGCGCGGCGGCGTGAGGATGGACACCTTGGTCACGACCCCGAGTGTGCCTTCCGAGCCAATGAAGAGCTGTTTGAGATCGTAGCCCGTGTTGTCCTTGCGCATGGTGGACAAGCAGTCGACGATTGTGCCATCGGCGAGCACGGCTTCCACGCCCAGCACTGTGCCATGGAGAGATCCGTACCGAAGCAACCGCAAGCCACCGGCATTCGCAGCGACGTTGCCGCCGATCTGGCACGTGCCCTTGGCGCCAAGATCCAATGGCATCATGTACCCATGCTTGGCCACGTAGTTGTCCAAGTTTTCCAAGATACAGCCGGCTTCCGAGACGAGGATGCCAGAGACTTCGTCAAAGGACAAGACGCTGTTCATTGCGCCAAGAGACAGCACGATCTCATCGTGGACGGGCACAGAGCCACCGACCAGACCCGTGTTGCCACCTTGGGGAACGACTGGCAGCTTGCGGTCGTTACAGTATTTGAGAATCGCAGACACTTGGTCGGTTGTTTTGGGACGCAACACCATTTGGTGGGTGCTCTTGGCTTTGTACTTTTTCAGCCAGTCGGTCGTGAACGCGGTTGTGTCATCCAGATCCGTGAGCACCGCCGACGGCGTGAGCAGCTCTTCAAAGTATTTCTTATCCGCATCATTCCACGCGGCAAACGCGGCATTGCGAGGCGAGTTCACACCGAAGAAGCGCTGCTGTGTGGTGGCTTGTGTGACGGCGCTGCGCTGGTGGGTGGGCGCGCGCGCCGCGGCGAGTGCACGGCGAAGCATCATGTCGTCGCGGGACAATTGATCAAAATGTGCGGTGCCATTCGTGTCTGGCATTGACGCAAACGTTTTTGGGTTACCTTCCGACGACCTCACGGATGATGTTGCTTGGAGAAGATTAGTGAGATTAGTTTTCGGTTATTCTGGGATTTTATTTTAGGTTGTCTTGTTCTCCTGGGTTGGCCGCCAACCAAAAAAAAACAGGAAGGTGACACGCATTGTGAAGCGACGTGGGTTGAAATTACATCGCCAGCAGCGGAACACCAAGAGAACACCAACGCACATCAGCTCAGTATGTGGACGTGTACAGCATGCCGCCTCGAGTTTGCGTCGCCCGCGGAGCAGAAAGACCATTTCCGTAGCGATTGGCACCGCTACAACCTCAAGCGCAAAGTCGTGGAGCTTCCCCCCGTGACCGAAGACCAGTTCAACTTGCGCATGCAAAAAGTGATGGCCGAGAAGCAATCGCAAGCTGAGAATGACCCAAAGCAAAAGCAACTCAAAAAAAAGGAAGAAATGGCCAAGACCGGCGCGAAGATCATGACCAAGTGTGTCGCGTGTAACAAAGCGTTCACGACGTCGAATGCCTATGAAAACCATTTGTTGTCGAAAAAGCACGTCGCGAATGCCAAGAAAAACCCACAGATGGGAAACGCCGTGGAGACCATCCGCAAGACGCTGGAGATCGTCGAAGTGGACGCAAAGACGACCAAGAAGAGCGAGAACGAGGGCGACGCGGAAGAGTCGGGTGAGCAGGCGGCTGGTGAGCCAACCATGTCTTTGGAAGAGTACAAAAAATCGATTCCTCTGGACAAGGAAGACTGCATTTTCTGCTCGCATCGCGCGACAGATTTGGATTCTTGTTTGGCGCATATGCTCAAGGAGCATGGCTTTTTCGTTCCCGATGTCGAGTTCCTTGTGGATCTGGAAGGACTTGTCGTGTATCTCGCTGAAAAGGTCAAGATTGGCCATTTTTGCTTGTACTGTAACGGCAAGGGCAAGACCTTCCGCAACCATCAAGATGTGCAAAAGCATATGACGGCATTGTCCCATTGTAAGCTGTTGTACGAAGAGAACGAAGATATGGAAGAGCTGCTGGATTTTTACGATTTCTCGTCGCAGTACAAGAAAAAGCCCAAGAAGGCGGCGATCACGGCGGTTGGGGAAGGCGCCGCCGCTGATGGTGGAAATGGAGAAGAGAATGTCCAGTGGGAGACGGACAGTGAAGCCAGTGTCGATGACGATGAAGAGGTCGTGGAAGAAGAAGACTCAGACGAGTCCGAGTACGAGTCCGAGGATGAGTCGGTGGGCATCTCGGCGACGGGCGAGCTGGTGCTGGCCAACGGGCGCCGCATCGGCCAACGCGAGTTCAAGCGGTACTACCGCCAGCGCTTCCGTCCAGAAGATACGCGCGAGTCGGTCGCGGCGGCCAGCAAGGAGCGGTTGCTGCTGGAGTACCAATTGGCCGGTGTCGATGGCCAGCCAGGAAGCAGTGCACTGTCGACGGCATTTGTCGCCAATTTTATGAAGAAGCGAAACGTACGTTGGCGACGATATTTGTATGGCGAGTATGATGGCGACTGATGGTGTGTGGCTGTGTCTCTTTTTTTTTTCAATGCAGAACTTTGCCGGTGGCATGTCGGTGCTCGAGATCAAGCGACAGAACCACCAGTTCCGGAAGCACCGTGAACGACTCGATAAGCGGAGCCATAAACTGCAGAAACATCCGAACCGTCGTGATTTGGTTACCGTCTAAGAATGGGCCGAGAAGAAACAAATATACCATTGCATTTGCTGCTTTTTCATTGAGAACGTTTTCAAAGACGCTTCTTTCGCTTGGATGTTGGCGGTCGAGAAGAATATGGATCTTGAGTTGTGGTCGGGAGAGGGCTACGCAGGGTATTTTCGAACGGCCCTGTTGTTCTCTTTGCCAGCGTTGTCCGTGGTGATGGTTTGGCGGTGTTCACATTGTGACCACGGACGCTGGACATCGAGAGCACGCCGGATCTGTTTGAGAATGGATTGAACGGTTGTGTCGGGAACTTCTTGAGCTCTTCAATCTCAGCCGCGACTTTTTCATCGATGCCAGGGGCCACAACTGACGGCGCTGCTGGAACTTCATCATTTTGGTCGACTTCCGGTATCAAAATTTCTTCAGCGGATGCGACTTGGTACATGAGCAGTCCATGTGGTGTGGCTCCACTTGTCGGAGTCGCGACCATAAGATAAAATCGGTCGATTCCATTCTTTGGACGTTGTGCATGAAAACACTTGTGATGAGAAATGAACCGATAAGCCCATACAAACTGGAAGCAATAGCAAACTCACTGGATTTGAGTAGGACATGATTGCGCCGAGCTGTTGTTCATGTAGGTACTTGTGCATCGAAATCGCGTGAATCCCGCTATCCTCGCCTTCCGACGAGGAAGAGGCGTGGAGAGGGCATCCGATCAACACGGCCGGATGAACTGTTTGCAATGGCACAAAATGGTGAAGAGCCATGCGACTCATCCGTTCGTCCAGCGCCATCCATGGTGTTGTGGGTGGTTCGTTATTCTCCGAGTTGCTCAGGAGCACATAGTTGGCTCGTATCTGCAACTTGACCACGCGTTCTTGTTCACGTTCTTCTCCCCCTCGTGGTGCACGTGGCAGACTCAGAGACGCATGGACAGTCGGCGCGACAATGTACAGCCACTCCTTCTACGTTGTCCAGCTGATCGTCAATTTCTCGTGTTGCACCCACCCACTCCCATGAGACCAACAAAAACACTTATACCACAATGGCTTGCAACTCCAATTCGCATTCTTCGACTTGTCGGATGGAACACGCTCGCTTTGCCGTGGTGCTCTTGATGGCGCGGAAAAGCTCGAGCATCCGTTTCGAGGCCGCGCTGCTCTGCTCGTCTTCGTCGCGGAGCATCACAAACTGGATCTTGGACTGCTGGTTGAGCACCTTCGTCAGTCTGTCGGTGCCATCTCGTGTGTCTCCGAGAACAGGCAATGCATCGGCAGGTGAAATGACCGACACACGGAACTGCTGCTTGGCCAGGTCTTCCAGTAGTCGCATCATAGGTTCATCCTGCTGCGCCTGTCCTCCATTGGAACGGACAGTTGGGTTCACCTGCTGTTGCCTCCATTTATTGACTTGAGCTTCAAGGTTCCGACTGATCTGTCGCGCCACTTGACATGCTTGGCCATTGATGGCAACAGGTCGCGCCATTTCCGCGTCATCGGCAGTCGTTCCCGAAAGAATGTTCAACGACAAGAGCAGGCGCGTCGTTTCGATTCCTTCTGTTCCGCGACCGTCCGTAGCGGCGTCGCTTTCACGCGACGGTGGCGGCTGCATGAACTGCGCCATGGTCACATACTCATGGACAGCGCGTTGCATGGCGGCAACGTGTCTTCACGAATCGTTAGGCTTGCCATTTGAATTTGTAACACAACTGCATCACCATTCGCACCGTTCATCGACATCCTGGCTTCCGCCACCTCTTGGCATCACCAATACGACTGCGTGCTTGTGCGTGCGCATCCCCATGTTGCTCGCGTTCGTTGATGCTGTCAAACAACCGTGTTGGTTTCCCCTCTCTTTCTCGGTTAGTTGCATTTCCCCGCCCCCATCACACGCTAACTTCAACATACGTTTGTTGGTGGAAATCCGGGATGGAGCGTTGCGCGAAGGTTGCACGTTGAGTTTCCAAACTCAGCGCCTCGTCAAGCCAAAGTCGCTTTTTCTCAAAGTGTGATGCCAGCGGGGGATAGGGGAAATCAAGTATTTTTGCCAGAAAAGGGGCAGATGCTCCGAAACTTGGGTCGTTGTCGCAGTGTCGTGCGTATTTCACCCAGCCATACCCTAGCCCCATGCGATCCCAAACATACACATTTTGGGTCAACGATCCAAAACTGGTACTGATTTACCTAGCCCTTACATAAGTTTTCGACCAAATGTGTTGTGGGGTTGCATCTTTTGGCGTCGACGTGTTGCTCCATGAAAGCGCATCGTGTCATTTCGCAACTTGCGTATACCCTCACCTGTCGGAATTGTCTCGGCAGGTATCAATCAAACAGGACAGGGTACGCCAGCGCGCCGCCTTCATCCCAAATCCCATCGCCGCCTCGCGACAGTGGAAGCACCACCGGCACCACAGCTCGTTCGTCTATTCTGCAGTTCATTCGCAAGAATTTCTCATCCAAAGTCGATCCTATCCAATGAACGCATTCTTCTGGCCCCGAAGGAAGCCGTCGAAAGAACTCGTGCTCAAAGTCGACACGCTCTTGTCGCAACTGTTCCCAGATGAGAATTTCGATGCAGCGCTTGCGCCAAAAAGCACCAGCGAAACTCGAGAAAGCGGCGATGGAGCAATCGCACCAGTTGTCGCAGCTGACGACACGGATGGCGACGATGGCAACGATGGCAACGGACCGCGGGTGGTGCGGTCACGAATAGAGTCACTGGATGCCGGAGAAGTCGATGAAGACCGGGACGGTGACCTTGAAGTCAATGGCAATACCGTGAGCCCCGATGAAGAAGTCAGCGAGCAAAGTGGCGATGAAGAGCCAACAGAGAAGTCGATCCCTGACGAACTCGAGCGGTCATGGTCGAAAATTCGATCCATTTTCCAAGCGTGGGACGAAGATGTGGTCGAACGTGAGAGGAAGATGAACCGAATGGCGGAGTTGCTGCTACGGTACCGCGTCTTGGAGAAGATGCTGATCCCGAAAGTGCTCCAGGCCATGACGTTTGAAACGCGCAAGTACATTGGCCACGTTTTCCGAGCGCTCACGGTCCACGGCTTCCAAGGGTTCATTGAGTACACAGCGGACCGTCCGGATATCATGAAGTGCCTGGTGGAAGGCTACAAGAACAACTCGACGGCGCTCATCTGTGGCTCGATGCTGCGGGATTGCTTGGAGCATGAAGCATTGACGGTCATTTTTTTCAAGGAAATGCACGTGGGTTTGGAAGTGCTTTTCAAAATTACGAAAACCAACACGAATTTCGACATCTCGGCGGATGCGTTTCGGAATATTACAAAAGTGCTCATGGGCCACAAGACCGCGACCTTGCCGTATCTTTCGGAATCTACTGGTCGCATCTTCGCACTGCTGAACAGCCTCCTTGACTCGCCCAGTTATGTCACGAAACGGCAAGGCCTTCAGCTTCTCGGTGAGTTGCTGCTCGATCCTGTCAACTTTTCGGTCATGCAGAAATACGTCTCGTCCCGGAACCACTTGCGGTCCATCATGCTGTTGTTGCGCGAGCCCAGCCAGGCGTTGCGCATGGAAGCCTACAATGTGTTTAAGATCTTTGTCGCCAACCCGAACAAGTCGCTCGAAGTCGAGCAAGTCTTGGTGCGGAACCGCGAGAAGTTGTTGGCGTTTGTGAATGATTTTGGCAAGAACGAAACAAGTCGCGAGTTCCAGCACGAAAAGTCGTTGGTCGTGTACTCGTTGCAACGGATGGTGGATCGAACAAAGACAACGACCAATGGTGTGCCTGCCCACGGGAAGACGGCTGCTGCGAGCCCTCAGATTTCTGGATCAGCGACGTCTCCTGCGTCCCCGACTCCCGATCTCGACTTGCATAGCCCTGTTCCAGAAGTGTGCGCGAACCAGGACTGACAGTGGAGCCTCGTCGAGTTGTTGTAGTATAGCCAAGAAAGAAATGAAGGAAGAAAGCAGAGGCGAATTCCTCCGTCGTACAGTATTTATGCAGAGCAGCGTCATTAGATCCGTGCAGTAACAATAACAGTAATATCACCACGTCATGCTCTCACAAGTCCATAGTTCTTCGCTCCAGAGTCTGTATCAATGGATAGAGAGTGTAGCCATCTCGACTAAGTGCGGTTTGATCCAGTCTGTAACCGGTTTTAACAGGAGCGGTGAATGTGTGTTGTGTGTCTTTGACTTTTGACAGTGAATGCATGACCAAAGCAGCCATCTCCTCACAACAACGCCAGCGCATTCAGAGAAAAGAAGCCGAACTGCAGCACCGCTGGGAACAGGAAGCTCAAAAGGAAGAAAATGGTTGTCACCGCGTGGGAGGTACGTGCGCACCACATACCATAGCCATCGTATACGTTGGCGCTACGCTGCTGATGATGGTGCACCACAAATATGACCTTACAGAATTACCAAGTGGCACTTGCAACCAATCCGATTCGGTGAGTTGAGCAAGCAAAACCACTTGCTGTCAAGATAACTGATGGCTCGTGTTCGTTCTGTTTTACACAGCACCAAGTCCATTACATCGGCGTGTGTTGGTGCATTGGGGGAAGTCATTGGTGCGTTTGTTTTGCCTGCCATTGGTACATTGATACACGCGTTTGTGTTGACACGCCATTGCCGCGTATGATTATATTAGGCCATGTCATCAAGACCAAGACGTTGCGGGTATGCAACGATCCAATCAATCTAATGGTGAAGCATATCACTCTCCTGGAATACTAAGTTGCGTGGTTCTTTCAAAGGGTCTCTCGCCAAGACAACTGTTCGCCTTCTTCGCTTATGGGTGCGTGACGAAGTGATGGAAGCTATTGCGGTCGTTGGAGAAACTGCCGCCGTGATATTGATAGTGTTGTGTGTCTGTGTGTAGAGCCATTGTAAACGGACCCGTTTTCCACTACTGGTACATGTTCCTTGAGAAACAGCAGATCACCAAGCAGAAGCTGGTACGATTGGTCTTGATGGTACCCGTATTTCTTTTGGATCGCACCTGCCAGCTCACATCATTGCACACCCTCCATCAGACCGCGAATAAGAAGCTGTTGCTGGACCGCCTTTTTTTCACGCCTCCATTTCTTGCGTTTACGCTGTTCTCGGTGAGTTCCTGGCCGCGATAGAGGCACCAGCATTGGCTAGGTTATTCGCTTACCGTTTTTCATGGTCCATGGTCAATGTTAGCTTGGTGTGATGCGCGGCTCAAGCCCAAAGGCATCGCGAGAGAATGTCAAGAAAATCTTCTGGACCGCGCTGCAGATGAACTGGCGCGTGTGGACGGTCACGCAGTGGCTGTCGTTCCACTATGTTCCACCACACTTGCGTGTCCTTTGGGGTACGTCGCTCGTAGTTCTTAGTTGAGTCTGCTTGATATTCAGCCACTCACTCGTGTTTTCTTTCTCGTCGGGCGGGTTTGGGCACACAGGCAACTGCGTGGCTCTGTGGTGGAACTCGTACCTGTCTTTGTCGCAGGCGTAACGTCACAAGCCGCGCCACCACACCACAAGATCATGTTAAGCAAGGCTCGTGAGATCAACAAGAACAAGCCGTTATTCATGGGTTCACTGTCAACAGGGACCAACACTCACACTTCAACACGAACCTCTAATAATACATATCCAATTGCACTTTTGTGTGGAATGTTGAACGAATTCGACAGGGTTTTGAGAATCAGAGGCACTGGTCGACAGGCACCATAGTCACTAAAGTGAAGTATTTCATTCTTTGTATGGGAGCTTCTGCGCATTTCTGTCATTAGAAATCTCTAATATTCACTCTCTCTCCAGCGCTCGCATCCCTTCGTTGTGAGAGAAGCGGACGGAGCGAGCGGCGCGACGGGAGGGAAGACCAAGAAAGACCACGATCTCATTCTCAGTATAACTACATCGCGCCACAAACGCAAGTGAAGAGCATAATACCCCAGCGGCGCAACGGCGGAGGCGAGACCTCTACGAACAGCAACAGGAAACCCACGATGAGCCAGGCAGCCGTGGTTGGCCATGGCCACAAGCGCACTACTCCTGCCGGTGTGCCAACGCTGACGCAGCTCTGCATCAATGAGGTTGTCATCAGCGCACCACCACGCGCACTTCTCTGTGTACTTCGGTACGTTCTTTTCATTTGGTCATCGCGTGTAGTGCCCAATGCTGACCTGTTGTTGTTACTTTTGCAGACGACTGCCCGAGGAGCTGGTGATGACCATCTTGCAGCGCATGATCGTGACAAACTCCATCACAGACGACCGCTTGGCCATCTTCTTCACCCACCAGCGACTGGTCTTGCACTTGGAAGGATGCACCAGCATCCGGAATTCGATTCTTCGCCAGATCCCAATCCGATGCCCACAACTGGTGCGTGTTTGTGTATGTACTGAACTACTGCATGAGTCTCTAACGTTGAATACGCACCCTCCCAAATACAGCGCTGTTTAGATTTGTCCAACTGCGCGCAAGTCAACAACACGGTCGTGCGTGCCGTGCTCCATGGCTGCCCGTCGCTGCAAGTGCTGCGGCTCGACGGCTGCCGCCATATCACGGACGCGGCTTTCCAGCACGACTACTCGCCCGTACTCCCACTGCGTGCCTGCGCGACGCTGCGCACCATCAGCTTTGCGCGCTGCTCGCAGCTCACCGAAGATCTCGTGTTGTACCTCGTGTTGTCGTGTCGTGCACTGACAGATATCAACTTTTCACGATGCAAACGGATCCCAAGTGAAGCCATCCGTGAGTTGTTGCGCACGTCGCCCAATGTCCAGCGGCTCACGCTGTCGTTCATGGATCTTTCCGACGCCGTGTTCCTCTTGGATGACCCGTCGTCCGACGCGTCGTCAACGACCACCACGGCGATCCGCTCGGTGCTGCCACGAGGACTACGCTCGATCGATCTCACCCAGTCCCGTGTGACCGACCGCGCGATCTTTGCACTGGCCGCACAGTGTCGCCACTTGGAAGAAGTCAAGCTGAGCCACTGTATGGAGATCACGGATACAGGCGTCGAAGCGCTGGTCACAGGATGCGCTCGCATCCGCAGTTTAGATTTGAACAACTGTGGACTGGTCACCGACCGAGGCGTCTCATCGATTGGCTCGTACGGCAAGCAACTGGAAGCCGTGAATCTTTCGTGGTGTCTCAACATGACCGACAAAGGCGTCGTGGACTTGGTACGAGGGTGTGGCAAGCTCAAGCAGCTCAAGCTTGTGTGGTGTACGCAGCTCACCGACGTGACCATGGCGGCGATCTTGGCCAAGCCTCCAGCGTCCGGAGCGATGGCCTTGTATTTGAGTGGCTGTAAGGCCATCACAGCCAAAATAGTCGCCAGTGCGAGAGCGCGCAGCATGGTGATCGTCGGCTTATGACGCTCAAAAACGAAAACAAAATCTGTCCAACAAGTCAAAAAGCCAAAAGCCTAAAAACAATTATTTAACTTAATCTCTAAAAAACTAAACACAAAAAGTGTATGTGTAGATGGTTTTGTTTTACGGCTTTGCTTTGGCTTTGTGTTGTGGTGGTGCTGTTGGATCGGCAGCCCCTCGGCTGGCTTGCCGTTGTAAGCTTCCTTGGCGTTGAAGACTGCTTCCTTGGCGCTGTAGCGAAGGCACCGACGCCGCCGCCGCCACGGGCGTTGCGACGACGTGGCCAGACCAGTAGTAAAAGATCGCGAGCACTGCCGCGATCGCCCAGAACGACCACGTCGCGCTCAACTGGTAAAACGCGAACGCCACAAAGAGCACGGTGATGGCTTTCAATTGGGCGCGTGTCGTGTCATCCAGGCTCAGCAAAAGACTGAAGAACGAGTCCGGGATCGTCGACACCAGCGCGTACACACTCAAGAAGACCGCGCCAAACACGGCGAGCACGAGAAGCGCTACAACATGGCGCGTGACCATGCGCACTTCTTCGTGGGTCTGCCAGAGCACGCGCGCTTCGCCAACGATGACAGCGACCCACCCACTCACGACAGTGAGCGCGTCCCTTGTCACATGAGCGATCTGCTGATACACTTCCGCAAATGCGTGGACCGCGTCAGCCAGGTACAGATCATACAGCACGACGCATTCGCTGTGGATGGAACGGTACGTGGCCTGCAACGCTTGCCAGCCGCTTTTCACTTGTTCGACGACCTGCAACGCGATTTCTTGGAGATGAGGCAGCCATACGTTGATCTGGTCATCGAATTCTTGCACATGCTTGGCGACCATTTCTCTCGCGTACTCCAGCAGCGCTTGTTCTTGATGGGCAGTGGTGATGGCAGCTGACCCGCCAGTATCACTGTCAGCTGAGTCCACGGCCAGCATGGGAGGCAACTCGCCTGCTGGTTCCTGTGCACACTGGCCATTCGCACTGCATTGCTCTCGCTGCTGCCCACTGCGCAGCTCGTCGTTCATGGGCTGTGACTCAACTCCATTCTCCTTGTCCTGGTGGCTGTGGTGGACCTGTTCGTACTCAGCGGCGTCTGCCTCGACAAGGTGATCCACAGAATGAGCACTTGCGAATCCACTTCTCAGCGTCGCAAGGGTAATAACCAGAAGCAGCAGCACTGCGACACGGAGCTGTCGCCTGCGGTGAGAGGATCCCATTTTTCAAGGGCAGCTTTGGTTGTGTGTGGGAAAAAGTAAGTGACCGAATTTCCCTCCGTTATGTGATAATACCTCTACACTATGGTTTCCTATTAATACGTAAATAGACAGCTAAGTTTGATGAATTACACAAGATAGCCCGTTGACGTGTTGAACAGTGACACCAAGTCAGCACACAACACCAAGAGCCAAGAGCAAGATCACCATGTCGTTGCGGCGCTTCGACTTCAATCTCAAGGGCGTCGAGGGCATCCAGGAGCGCACGATCGGGGGCGGCGTGGTCACGCTCATCAGCTTCTTGTTCGTGATCTTCTTGTTGCTCTCGGAGCTCTCGGTTTGGTGGACCGTCGA
The DNA here is from genome assembly GCA_023336165.1 of Pythium monospermum. Lineage (NCBI taxonomy): Eukaryota > Oomycota > Peronosporomycetes > Pythiales > Pythiaceae > Pythium > Pythium monospermum. Next base: position 47,672 of record JAADWJ010000058.1, read on the forward strand.
AGTCACCCACCGCATGCATGTCGACACATCGCCCGTAAATACCTCAATACGGTTTCTTGTATAGATCCTGGACAGCCGATAGCCAACCACCTCTTTCTATTCTATGTGACAGCAAGACTCGCCCATCACGGTCGACGTGGATATCGTGTTTCTCCATGAGAAATGCACCGGTACGTGTGAGCAGCTACCGTACCCAGCGACCAGCTCCGACTGACATGGTGTGACGCGTTGCAGAGGTCGCGATGGACGTGAGCGACGCCAAGGGCAACAAAGAGATTCTCATCAAAGACCAAGTGCGCAAAGTACCCTTTGGCGCTGAAGGCTGCCATTTCTTGGGCCAAGTGCAAGTCAAAAAAGTCGCCGGTGATATTTCGTTTGCGCATGAAGGATCACTGAATATTTTTTCATTTTACGAGTTTCTCAACTTTAATTCGTCGCACCACGTCGGGTCGCTCACCTTTGGGCCAAGTATCCCAAACATGGAGACCCCGTTGGTCGATATCAACAAGATCATCCTCACCAATGGTATTGTGTAGGGCTATAGTACTACTTTTTCATGGCGGTAGGATATTAATACTTTGGGTATGACTACTACTGGACAGTCGCGACGTACAAGTACTTTGTCAATATCGTGCCGAGCAAGTACATTTCGTACAGTGGCCAAGAGGTCACGACGTACCAGTACTCGGCGACCGAACACGAGTCCAAAGCGGGGAACCGCAATGGGCAAATGTCGTTTCCAGGGGTGATTTTTTCCTACGAATTCTCGCCCATCGCGGTGGAATACGTGGAAAGCAAGCCGTCGATTTTGCAGTTTTTCACCAGTTCCAGTGCGATCGTCGGCGGGGTGTTTGCGGTGGCACGGATGATCGATGGCGCGATCTACAGCGTCTCCAAGAAGATCGACTAGGAGTACTAGTATAACAGCAAGTAGTAGTATTACTACCAAGGCGAAAAGACAATCCAAGTAGAAACAAAAAACGACGGTTCTTATGGCTACAACACACTCCTTTTTACACTGGCAGATCCGCGACATCGCCCGTTTTGCTAGTCGCCATCATTTGGTGCGGAATCAGATCGCGGATCTCACTGGAGAGTTTTTCAAAGAGCATGCCAGGATGGATCCTCAGTTCGGGCATGTTGTGAAGCACAAACGCGAGATCGGCTGCGATTTCTCGTGTCGCACTTTCTCGCTGAGAGTGCGATTCGTACTGAATCGACGCATGTGCTTGCGTGGTTTTCTCGATCACCCGTGTCACGGCATCTGCTGGCACCAAGCCATTGGTGTACAGCTGCGAGATGGCGCTAATGTAGGTCTGGAAAAGGTGGATCCCGTGGGCCTCACACTCACGGCGCCGGTACGCGTCCACGACTACTTGGTGGAGGCCGCCTGCCATGGCGGAGGAGGAGGAGCGGGTGGAGGAAGAGGAGGAAGAAGAGGGGGCGTGGTTGCGCACGACATCATGGATGAGCACCATGGCGTCGCCGTACTTGGTCGGTTGGCTCAGTAAATCCATGCCGAGATCGATATCGCCTTGGCCATTGTCACCGACAAAGACGAAGCGATGTTCGGCGAAAAGACGCCGGAAATTTTCAAAATTCTGCAAGAGATGTATGAGTCCACAAATTAGGTTCATGGTGATCAACAGCAGCAAAGGGGATATGGTAAACAGTTACCTCGAGTTTGCCTGCCGCGATCCGTCGTGGGCCAAGCACAACATCGGAGAGGCGGCCCATGAGCACTGTCAAGTAGGTATACAAATACAGTCAGTTTTTGCTCAGCACCCAAGTAGAGTCTCCTTCGGTATCTTGTATCTCAGCACGTACAGTTAAAGTGGAAAAACCCACTGGCGCGCAACTGGCGAATGGACCGTTTCCGCATGATCTCGGGCCGCGCGGTGAGAAACGTCATGCGAGAAGAAGACGAAGCACGTGGACTGCTGCTGTCATCATCTTGAGTGTCCTGAGGTTGTGTGGCTGTGGCTGTGGTCGTAGTATCGGTTGAGCCACACTGCAAGAGCTCTTCGACAAACTGGTGGACGCCAGGGTAGACCGTCAGATTCGGGTACCGCGTGTCAAAGAGAACCGAGATCATGGTGTCATCAATGTCACTACCAACACACACAAGCCCATTGTAAGTATACACCCCACGCCACCACAGCACAGTCCTCATAGCATCACATACCATAGTAGTTTCACTGGCCGTGTAAACGCCCCATTTTCCACCAGTCGTGCAGCTTCCCGTTCCAAGTGGTCAATGATTTCATTGCGGATACTCACAAACCGGATCCGTTGAAAGACCAGCCGGTAGATGGACAAGTGCCTTTCCAGTTCGTTCTTGAGTTCCAGGCACTGGATTCCTGAGGTCGCATGGAAACAGCTTTGCACACACTCGGCGACGCCTTGGAACTTGACATACCGATGCAGCATCTTGATAAGGAGACTCAGTGTCGCTGGAGAAAGCGCGTGGAGAGGCAACTTGCGCTGGACATGCTGTGCGAAATGCTGCGCCTTGATGTCCGAGTTGATCAATCGTGTCCTGTAGATGAACAAGATGATCTCGTCCATCTCGGAAAGACTGAGACACTCGGAAAGCCTGGCCATGGAATCGGAATACATGAGCGTTTGTCCTGTGCGTGGTCCTTGTGGGGCGCGCTTGGCCTGGGTCATCAACCGCTCGCGCTCGGCGTACGAAGCCGGTGTGAGGTAATGCTGTGGAGACTTGAACATGGTGCCCACGAGCCGCAGCGGGTCGACACCCTTCCAGACCAGCATGATCCATAGTACGGTGATGAAGAGCAGCAGCGTGATCAACGGCGGCGCGAAATCCATGGCTGGTTGGGTTTGGTTTGGATGGTACTATACTGTATGGTTGTGCAGTAGAAATGGGGGAGAAGTGGGCTCCGTACTAACACTGCTCGTAGAGGACTGCTCGTAGGGGTGTTGTGTGTGTGTGCGTGTGGCTGAACGGTCCAGCGGTGCTGCTGCTCTTCTATCCGCGGCGTACCAAGATGAGCGAGCGATTCCGAACAACTAACTGGTTGTCAAAAACGCCAAGAGCTCCTTTCCCCTACTTCACCTCGACAGCTGATTCCGTCAAAATCTGAATCTGTATCCACTTTCTCTGCCAGTTTAAATTGGGTCTTCGTGTGTTGTTGAATTAGGTATTTGGAACCCGACAGTGTGCATTATAGTACTGTGATTGAGTAAGTTAGGTACGTTGAGAAGTGTATAATTGGGTCACATGTGACAATGGGTCTCACACAATGAGATCCTCCGCCTCCGCCTCCTCGTCGTCTTCTTCTTGGTCTGCTTCGGGCAATCGGTCCGCTAAGAAGCGGATTACAGCCTGTGGCATTAAGGCAGCAAGTGTATCCGCTTCTTTGGGCGTCAGTGCCATCAATACATCGACCACTTCTTCCGCAAACTCGCGCGCTGCCTCTTCTTGTTGGTCGCTCCTTTCAAACGGAATGGCTCGAAAGGCTGTCGAGGCGGCACGAGCGACCCGCACAGCCGCATCTAAACTGAGCAGGCCAAGCTGGCAAAGCTGGAAAGCGGCTCCCACGTACGTGCGGAAGAATCGGATGGCGGTCTCGTCGTCGTCGGGAAGGGACAGCTGCGGTTTGACGCCTCGCAGCACATCATGGATCAACACGACCGAGATGCTGTATAGCTGCGGATGCCGCAGCAGCTCTTGGCCAAACGCGACGTCGTGTTGCCCATTCTGACCGACAAACACAAAGTCACATTCGCCAAAGACCCGCTTATACTGGCTGATCATCTGAAGTTTGTGGCGGAAGGCAGCGTCCGCTCGTCCGAGCATGTCCACGATGGTGCCTGTCATCACTGAGAACGACGGCCGTTAACGTTAACGTTGCGACCCCTTTCTTGTTGTTGCGGTCCAATGAGAAACGTACGTGTATACTGCGTGAACCCGCTCATGGCGAGCTCGTCTTGCGCTCGCTGGCGCCATATTTCCGCTCGCTCTGTGAAGAAAACTTGCCGCTGGTCGCGCGTATCCAGCGACCGGCGGCTGCCTCGTCCTTGGAAGCCACGCGATGCCAGCACTTCCTTGGCAAACTGCTGGACGCCTGGGTAGACTGTGAGGTCTGGATATCGGGTGTCTTTCTCAACGGCAAACACAGCATCCTCGATGAGACTACAGTGGACAAGATATCAACCATCATACCGTCAGTTTTTTTTGTGTTCTCCCACTAAATAGTAGACTGCGTGTAGAGGAAACGTACGATAGCAGTTTCACGGGCGATTCAAAGCCTGCAGTGGCCTGTAGTATCCGCGCTTGCATCTCCAAGTGCGTTAGGATACATTCTCGGATCAGCTTGGACTGGATTTGCTTGTACAGTACATCGTACACGGGCACGCGCTTTTCGATTTCGTGCTTGAGCCGCAGCAAATCACTCGTGGCTTTCCCACGGAAGCAGTCGCAAATAAACTGCGCGACCGGCTCATGGGATGCGAATTGGTGCAAGCCCACGACGAGACTGGCAAGGTTGTTGACTGTGAGTGCACTAAAATCGATGTGCCCTTGACAAAGCGCGACAAACTGCAACGCCTTGGCATCGGACGTGAACATCCACTCAAGCGCCGGCCCGGGCAGCACGTCGTTGACCTCGCACGACGACCGCGCGCGCGCGAGCGCGTGCAGAAGTCCGTCAAAATCGGGCGCTCGGCCCGAGTAGCAATACACGATGGGCGATAGTTGGGGCAGAAGCGGGTCGTGCTCGTCATCGGCGTACTCTTCGCTGTAGTACTTTGGCTGGCGCGTGAAACAGTTGAGCGGCCACCACTTGCGCGCGAGCACCATCGCAACGGCGAGCGTCGCAGCGCATAGCGCGACCAGCCACGTCGGCGCAGCAGCGGTGGTCATGACTGAGGAATTGGTGTTTGTGGAATGCGTGCATGAGCCAAACGAATACTTCACATCTCTCCCGCGTTATTTTTTTTGGTGTGTTTCTTGCGATGGATCTCCAGATGGCTTCAGTTCTCACGCATCGTGTGGAACATTATGCGTGAAAAGGAAACGGGTAGGTATAGAAATGGGTCGGATATGCACGCCCGACCCGTATACGGTACAGTGGCCGTCATGAAAAAACAAATCAAACAGTCATGAAAAAGGATGAAATGTGAACGTCGCGTCGCATAGAGGACCAACGCGTTGCCAACGCGTTGTGCTTGGCATCAGTGACACCATGAAACTTAGCGACAAACGTGCTCAAGAAAGCATCAGAGCCCGCCACCTTCGATCGCCATATCCAACAGCGATGGATCGACTTCCAACCGACGCTCTCGAGATCATCCTTGAAATGCTTGGTCTCTTTTGCTCAGATCCAAGCCACCACCCACTCCGCATGTCCACACCAGGCGCCTTAAAGATTGGCAGCAACATCGTGTTGGCGCCTTTGCAGTTTCTGAAACCGCCCGAGATCCACACCAAGAGAGATAGCAAGATCGTCGTTGCTCCGAGACCGAAATCCATCGCATCGCGTTGGGACGTGATGCGTCACCCGATCGTGCAACTGTTTCTTGCAAACCACCATCCAGGTGCATACGAAGTCGCCGACTGTGAGCAACTCATGCGCTTGTGGCCCGTGCGCCAGTCCGTGCGGTCGATCGAAATGCATCCAGCAAGCTTCTGCGGATTCCACGAGACCCGTTTCGACGCCGACTGGTTTGGCTACTTTCCTCAGCTCACGCATCTGGAGCTCGTACGTGTGAAGCACCCAGTGGACGTGTCTGTTTTGGCTGATTGTGCGCCGCGTCTGCAGCAACTGCGACTTACGCGCGTAACAACGACTCACATCTGCTCCTCACTACGCAAGCTGACCGAGCTGTCTGTGATCACGCTGGAAGAGATCGACCAAGTCGATTCGTTTGGTATCGTGGTCGGTTTGTCCAAGTTACAGTCACTCACCATCCTGGCGGGTGCGACCGTGTTGCAACTAGATGACGTCGCAAGCTTGGCAAGTGTTGCGCCATTGGAAACCTTGATTGTGGACAGCAAGTGGAGCGGTACACTTGAAGCGAGAGAGCATGCGCTTCGCGTGCAGCTCAAGAGTTTGAATACGTTTTGGTCCTTGGGGTTCAACCAAGCGTGGCGACTGGAGTGGCTGCTGGCACAAGGCAAGGAACTTGAAGACGTCCGTGTGGATGCTGTCCAGTCGGACGACGACCGCTGGCTGGCCGCCGCCGCCCGAACAAAAAAAAGCCTGCCGCTCACTTTGCCGTCGTTTCCGCATCGACTGGTTGAGCTGTCGCTTGGCTATTCGCATGCGCTCCGTGATCTCTCTCCACTGACGTGTCTGGCGTCACTACAAGTGCTTCAGGTTGTGGTCCATACCGACCCCACGAGCGACTGTCGGCCACTGCGTTGGCTGGCCAACTTGCAGTCGCTGACGATCACAAATGGCCGCGTGTGGCATTTTGTCTCGTCTCTGCGGCGACTGCACACGCTCCACTGTGTGGATGAGATGGACGCCTCACGGGCGTTCGCGGATACCTGTGGAGAAAATGGTGATGGTGATCATGATGAGAAGGACCAAGAAGGCGATGACGACAGCAGTCTCCCGCAGCTCAAACTGGTGCTGCCTGTGCGTCGACTGGTGTTGCAAGGCCTTGTGGTTCTACTGCCGAGCGATTGCGAGTCGCGGCTTCAGAATGTTGAACAGGTTGAAGTTCGTCACCACCACCATCCAGACGAAGCACTAAAGAGCGTCGCTGGCTTGGCCCAGATCAAACGGCTTTCCATTTCCGAATCGCCACTGTCATCCACGGCATTCGCAGACTTGCCACGCCCACTGGCGTGTGTGAAGCGACTTGAAGAGCTCTTTGTTTGTCCACCTGCACGTAGCGTGGACCAAGACCACCCATTGGCAGCGGTCGTATTGCCCGAGTGGTTCCGGAAGGCCTCCAAGATGCGAGCATTGGGACTTCCGACTGTGGATCTGTTCGAAATAGTTTCCGAGTTGCTGCCATCTCTTGAGTATCTCCACATGCCGTTCTACTTTCATGGAGATTCGTACCACTTCCCGTGGAGATTTGAAATGACCAAGATGAAGAGGCTCCACATGTTGTCCATGGCACCCAAGGCGAGGGGCGAGGGAACATTGTGGGGGCATGACTCACTGCCACCACCCACGCGGTACGAGTGTGTGGTGCATGGCAATCCCGAGTGCTGGCAGTATCAGAAAAAATGTGACATGACAGGACATCACTTCATGGACTACCGAACGGTGCTTGTGCCACGGTGGGCTTGTGGTTATGCTGACCTGCCAGTACCAACAAAGTAGTGCGTCGAAGTAGTGCACTGCATTACTAGGAGTGTCAACGATGTAGTGTTTTACTTAAAGTATAATTTTGAACTGCGGACTTCCACGACCCACTGCGTAAGAGTATTCTACAATGGAGCACCCCCTACTGTACTGGGTTGAGGATGGGTGGTCGGATAAAATGCTGCGACATCGATTTCGACTGGCACTTCCCTTCACAGCGCGTGCAGCTTGACCAGGCCACACTCACCTCCAAGCTGCGTGTCCGTCGCTGCGAGCACAGATGCCAGTGCCCATAGTCCGTCTATTTTGGCGATCAATTCGAGCTGATTGAATTTGTTTTCCCCATTTTCTTTGCTGAACCAGAAAAATGTCCAACTGTCCTTCAAATCCGTGAGCAGCGCGATGACTGAATAGTCGAAGATGGAGTCGGCAACAAATAGTTCGCCGTCAACCAAAGTGAGAAGCGAGGTTGAAGGTTTTGGTTCCAGCATCAACCCAAAATGGACCAACAAAACCTCCCGTGAATCCGCATTCATCTCCGAGATCCTGATACTAAGTCGCGCCGACTGGTTGCTTGGATTGGCTTCCTCGCGCGAACACGCAGACTCTGAATCCGAGGTGTCCGATTCAGAGGAGCTCATCTTGCACTGGCGTATTTGTTCCGAAGCCAATTCCTCACTGTGGGGTTGTGCTGTGTTGTCCAAGTTGGCGGCGTCGATATCGTGTGATATTATGATGCGTCGCATCATCCAAGGGCCGAGCCCTCGCCAGGTCGCGTCATCAGCAGCAAAACCGCAATACTGTACAGGATAGTACTGGCACTGGTACTGACCTCATACATTCTGTGATGGTATCCAAACGGATACAGATAAAATACCGGTACAGGTATTATACTATGCTGTATCCATTGAGGACTCCTCTCTCTCTCGGCCTTCTCTCTCTGGGCGGCAACCACGCCAGCCAAAAGTAAACAAAAACGGTGGACCACATCAAAAGCCATATCCAACTGTAGTTGGATATGCTTCTGTCATGCAGTACCACTGTTCCATCACGACGAGCCTCCCTCGTCGGGCGAGGTGGATCGCGGGGACGTGCCTGAGCGCAGGAGTTTCGCTGCAAATATTGCTGCGATGACCCGCGACATCACAGAATGGCCCACCACATCGTGTGGGCCACACGCACGGTTTGCCAAATCCACGATACGCCTGTGTCGTATCGATAGGCCACGCACAGCTCAGACGAAGCAAACACGAAGTGCCACCGTATGGCGCGACACTCGCCAAGCTTGTGACGTCGAACACGGTAGGACCCGCCATGATTGTGGGTGACTGTAGCTTGGACAAACCAACCACGATACCAAACGAGTCGACTCGCTCGATCTCTTCCAGAGCAACAACACGTAGCGGCCGCCTGTGAGCACGCCGTTTGTCGACTGCCGCGAAGTTCCATGGGGGTGATTGGTGCCCAGTGCAACGCGTTGATTCTCCATGCGACGCGGCGTTCTCATTGCATGACGAATTTGCAGGAACAGTTGGACTGCTGTATCTATCGTTTCTATTTCTAAACAAACAGTCACACACAACCAAGTGTTTCCAAAAAGCCGACAATAATGGACGAGTTGGATCTTCTCGTTGAGAATGTCGTGGCCAACACGACCACGAAAGGCACCCGACATATATTTGAGGACCAAAGCGAGATTTATCCAGTGGCTGCTAAATGCACACATTACAAACAACTGGGGGTCGTCTCTATCACTGGCATTTTTGTAGTGCTTCTTGTTTCTTATTTCTGCTACTGGAGTATTTCGTTGGCTGCGTCGATGCGATACGGCTTGGAGTTTCCTGGACGGCGCTTGATCTTGAGGGCGGTGTTTCGTGTGGTGCTCTTCCATATAGCTAACAGCAGCCCGCCTCATTAAACGAGCTCCTTCGCTCGTGATGTAACCGCCGCTCGGTCTTTCATTGAGGTGTTTCCGGCAAAAGTCTTGAAAGAGAAGGAGATCGCTCGGAGGAGGAGGAGGCAGAACCATTGTAGAGGATAGGAAATTGAGGAATGGTGAATACTGGGCAACACTTAAATGTCCGAGCTGAGGAACAACTGGAACCTCACGGACGAACCAAGAAAGAAAAAGTTCTCTCGCTCAAGACGTTGCGGCTGCAAGATGCGAATGGTGATACCCAGGAATTCTGAGAACAAGTGGAACGTCGAGCACAATGGCAACGAACTTGTGCACAACCACCGCCCATCTCGCAAACCTTTATCCCACCCAACTCGGCGCCGACACCAACGGACAGCTCAGTTTATACGATTTGTAGAGGGTGGAAGAAACACCGGTGAAAGAGCAGCCGTCACAATCGCAACGATTCGACGCGAGATGCCGGGAAATCAAGTCAAGACCAGGGATATTTACAACGAGCGGCAGACTTTAAGAAGATTCAAGCTTGGCGTCCTCTCCATGGCAGAGAAGAAAGTGGATCTACTGTCTGACCCAGAGTTGTACTTCCACGCGTTTTCAGTTGACGGAGATGGGCATCTCAACCGTCTGTTCTTCGCAAATCGACAGATCATCTCCATTTACGAGACCAATTACGATGCACTGATTATGGACTGTATCTACAAGACAAATCGATTCGGAATGCCGTTGCTCAACATAATCGGATGCACAGGGATGCACACAACTATCCACCTGGCTCAGTGTTTCCTACGCGGTGAAACCCAGGACGACTTCGAATGGGCTCTTTCTGCCTTGAAGGATTTGTTCGAGGAAGAACACATTGGTACACCCCAGTTTGTCATGACAGACCGCGACGAGGCTCTTCTGAACGCTTTGGAAGCCCGGTGGAATGAGGTGCCGTCGCTGCTGTGTCTGTGGCACATGTACAAGGATGTACAAGCACATGTCCGTGAACACCGATTTCACCGTGTCTTTGCTAAGGCAAGCGCGACAAACTCGCGGCGCGAGCTGGTTGACAGCGCTGAACACAAAGAATTTTGTCTGGCCTTCGTGAGATTAACGCAATCCTCGACAGAAGAAGAGTACATTCAAAGGCACCAAGAACTCCGACTGCTCGACGAAGGGGAGACCGATTATATCAACAACACATGGCTGGACGTGTGGAAGAAAAGAATCGTGCAGTGTTGGACGAAAAACGTTCTCCATTTTGGGTTGCACACCACGTCACGTGTCGAAGGGTACCACGCTGCTTTGAAAGAGTGGCTGTGTAACTCGACAGCAGATTTTCTGGTCGTGCACGAGCGCTTGACTGTCTGGTGGGACCTCAGCATCGAAAAGCACGAACAGCAAGTCGATGAGGCCTCCCAAGGTCTCCTGTTGTCTTTACGCAAGCTAATTTATGCACGCGTCGTGTGACTCATTCATAACCATGCCCTAAAACAGTGCGAAGACCTCATCCAGCCCCCGCGAACAACGACGACTTGCCGGGGAGAGTACACGCATGCGATGGGGCTGCCGTGCGTCCATCGACTTCAAGAACTGGTGGATGGTGGGGGTAAGCTCGAGCCGACTGACTTTCATGCCCATTGGTGGGTGGATGGAACCATGGCTGCTGTGCCTCCGCCTCCACGCGTGCTCGACCCGCGCTCAATTGCCGATATTCGAGCGATTCGAGCCCGGGAGCGACAAGCAGCACGTCAGCCATCGCAGAAGACCAAGCAGAGAACTCGACGCGGTGGTGGTAGGCAAGGAACACGGCGGGAGTTGTCTGGGTGGGAGGTAAGTGAGCTCCCCCCACCAAGCCTTCAGCCGCCAGCCCAAGAACGTACCCCTCGCTCTTCAGATGCTGAATCGGTCCGGTATAAACTTCATACATTTCGTTGATATTCCGTGCCCCGTCAATGCTCAACTGGTCACTCTGTGGCTCAGTTTATGTTACATTACCCCTAACCCCATGGTGTCCGTAGTGCTGAGCCTGGTGTCCGAATCACCTCCCCAGAGAAGTGTGTGTTTCTTTCCTTTTTCGTGCTGTTTGATTTCCACGGTCTGTGGGTGGGTCGAGAAATAGACGGGTCTGATATTTCTGTCCAGCCTAACGTAACCCGTTTCCTGTCACCATCCACACAATAATACTGCCCGAGATGGCCATGCGCCGCTGGCAAGGTCTCGTCGTGCGCGATGTGCGTCGAAGCCGACACCTGTCCGTACACGCAGCACAGACCATGAGCATCGCCGACTGTGGCAGCCGTTCATTCAGTGTGAAAGCGGACAAATTACAAGAACAGGCACGCAAATGGCAAGCGCAAAAACCTGAAGAAAAAGCCAAATTTTTGTCGGTCAAGATCGACCGCTCGGCGTTGAAGCAGCCCATGGCGTCTGTGAGCTCCATGTCAGCCGATGCGCTTGAGAACAAGACCAAAGAGACCGACCTGGTGCATCTGTTGCGCACGATGATTGAAGTCAAAGGCCCACTGACCGTGGCCGAGTTCATGCAGCGCGTGAGTAGTAAACAATATAACTGGTCGTGGGACCCGCCTACACACTAACCGTCGCTTGTTGTGTACGGATCCGTATAACATATAACAGGCACTGGGCCACCCAGAGCATGGCTATTACATGAAGAGAGACGTGTTTGGCGTCAAAGGCGACTTCACGACGGCGCCTGAGATCAGCCAAATGTTTGGCGAGCTCATCGGCGTGTGGTGTGTCGCGACGTGGCAGCAAATGGGCATGCCGTCCCACGTCAAGATCGTGGAGATGGGACCTGGCCGCGGCAGTTTGATGAGCGATTTCTTGCGCGCCGTCCGTGCGTTTCCGTCGTTCATGGCCGCGATCGAGATCCACATGGTCGAGATGAGCCCAGCGCTTCGTGAGATCCAGCAGCGCACACTGGGCTGTGAGCCACTCAGTGATGATAGCGATGGCGACGCCGCCACGCCGCCCCATACGATGCGGCTCCCCAATGGAGGTCCCACCATCCAGTGGCATGAAGACGTCTCCAGAGTGCCCCACGGTCCGACTCTGTTTGTCGCGCAGGAGCTCTTTGATGCGTTGCCAGTGCACCAGTTTGAGTACACCGACAGGTACGAAGTCCACAAGTCTCATCGTCTCTCTGATTACCGGTAGGAGATGCCCACTGACTTCTTATTGTCTCCTGAACCACAGAGGCTGGTGCGAGCGGCTGGTGGATGCCGATTTTGGCAGCGACGGCGAGGACCATTTCCGGTTTGTGCTTTCTCCTGGGCCCACACCAGCGACGCGTGTGTACATTGGCCGCCAGAAGCTTTTCGATCCGCAGTCGTCTCTCCATGGGCAGCAGCAGCCCACGCTATTGGGCATCAACAGCAACAACATTGATGAGATGTTGGCCGGTACGATCTCGTCGCCCGTCCAGCGGCTGGATGTCGAAGATGCAGCGGCTCCTGTGCGAACAAGCCACGCACAAGTCGGCGACCGCATTGAAATCTCACCTGTGAGCATCGCACTCGCTCAGGATATCGCCAAGCGCGTCGCGCTCCATGGTGGCGGCGCTCTCATTGTGGACTATGGCCACGACCACCCGTCCGAGCTGAGTCTGCGCGGCATCCAAGGCCACGAGTTTGTCAGCGTACTGCGCGAGCCTGGCGAAGTCGATCTGGTACGTTCGTCCTTCCCCATAGAAATCCATCTCCTTCCGATGTATTGACATGGTTTCTGTATGGTGCGTAGAGTATCGATGTGGACTTTGGGACGCTGCGCAAGTACGCGACCGCCGCCGAGCCAGGCGTCCGTGCGTATGGACCCATTGGGCAAGGCGCTTTTCTCAAGGCCATGGGCATTGAACATCGGCTTGCCGCGCTTTTGCAAAACTGCGAGTCTGAGTCCGACCAAGAAACACTGTTTTCAGCGTACGAACGACTCGTCAATGATGACCAAATGGGCGCGATCTTCAAAGCGCTGGCCATCACCAACACCCAGATCGGACGCCCCGTAGGCTTTGAAGAGGCACCGGAGACCACGTCCAGTCTGTAGGAAACAACACGTGAGCTATTGGACAAGAAACCTGCTCCATCCATTTCAGATTTGCTTTTGCTATGCATCCTGTAGCAAGCCATAGACGACATAAAAGAAGAAGAATACAGTGAGAGTGGGGGTGTGTGCATGTCCCTCTGCATTTGATATTAACACATTAGAGACAGAACCCACGCACACGCGATGTTCCATTTTTGCCTGTACAAACCACAACAACCTCTCTCTCTCTAAAAGTCACTACTGCGTAGTATTTAGAGCTTGAGTGGGCCGTGGTTTGGCTGGTATCGCTCGTGGTTGCCATCCAGACCAAGCGATCCATCGGCGCGCATCTGCGCGTACACTTCACGCTCGTA
>JAADWJ010000059.1:0-61199 GCA_023336165.1 Pythium monospermum
GAAACCGAACACACCAAGTTTGATAGTGTGCTCATCTTGGTCGCGGCTGTTGCCGTTGTCGCATCGTGGAGATCCAAAAGGTCTCGCAGTAAACTCGTGGAGCAACCAGCCGAGTCGCGGTGGGTGAGAGTCGGGCTCAGCCTGCCGATGAAATTGTGGACGTTGGTTCCTTCGCCGGCGGGTACCAATTCTGATCAAAACATCACGAGAGGGCGGTGAGTATTGTCTGAAGGTCTCACGCTGTAACGACCACCGTCCCCAGTCTGTGCTGAGTAACGGAGCTGAGCCCTACCTGTTCGCGCTTGTGCGAGGACCTCGTCGATGATCCACTCGGAAAGACAACCCGGCTCGACGTTGGCAAATACAGATACCCCCGACTGGTCCACATACAGCACGGGTCAGTCCACCTAGTCCACAGATGAGTATAGTGGTAACCCTAGCACAACCCACGCACCTTGATCCAGCCGCCATGCTTTTCCAGAAAAGTCGGCGACAGCCGCACCACGATTGGGATATGGTAACACCAACCCGAGACATCACTGAGCAGTCGAATGCGCAGCATGGTCGGGTTTCTGTAAGGGCCATACTGCCACGTCCACAGCGCTGGCAGCAAGCGCTTCGGCAGGTTGTTTGTACTCAATAAAGCCAATTGATCGATCGATCGTGCTCGCTGGGTCAACTCTTCCGCCACTTCTCGCTGTTGGCTTTGCTCGATTTGCTGCCATCTCATTGGATCTTGCGACATACTCCAACTCAGCCAATCGACATGGAAGGGCAACCATGGGTTTTCCACGCGGGCTTGCGAGACGGTCTGATGAAGCCACAAGGTCGCGTCTTCAAGCGTGGACACAATTTCCCAGATGCCATGAACTTCTTCACGCTGTTTGCGATCGTCAACTCCACGGTACAAGCTGTAGCGACGCACTCGCGCCCATTGGTCCTTCGTGAAGGCACCTTTGGTGAACACTTTCTGCAAGGCGGTCACAAAAAAACACATTTTGCGCCACCCGATTGTATCGCTTGCCGAAATGACTTCAATTTGGATCACATCCAAATCGCATTCTTGTTTTGTGCCCGTCTCAAAAAAAATACGAGCACCAAATTCACCAACAACGGACACATCCACACACGACGAGATGATAGAAATTCGAGTCATTGTGTTGGAAAACAACGCGTGGTTCAAGGCGACAAACTGGTCAAAGACCACTTCGCCCATCTCGACGGGCAAGTTGATTTGCCACCGCACAATGGATGCGCTTGGGATGCCAGCGTGTTGCAGCAGCAGCGAGTGCTTCGTGAATGGAGGTTTCGGCACACTGCGACGAAGACGACTGGCATTGGTTTTAGGGTTCGTAGTAGTTCCGGTGATCGTTGAATGCATGCTGCTACCGGTGGGAGCAGCTTTCCAATATGCAGGCACGATGAGATCCGAGTACCAGTCCATTGTGGCCCCTTCTGCGTCTCCTTCAACTGGGTACACCGCGCCACACTTGTGCAACAACAGCTTGAACGCGTACACAAACAGACCGCCGCCATAGCATTTCAACGCGTGCCACGTCGGCAGCGTGACCAGCTTGGCGTGGCTTATCACGCCCGTCTCGTACAACAAGGCACTGGTTCCTCCTCCACCGTCGTCGTCGCCTTCATTATCGTGGCCAGTCACCAGCTCAGTGACGGCATCGACCACAAGACGGGGGTCTAAAATGACAAACGCTTGCAGGCCGCTTTGTGTTTCACGTGGATACCACAACAAATCGCCAGCGTCTTGGAAGTCGCAAAGCAGCGCATGGTATTCACTGTGACTGAGCTGTGGCTGGTGCGGCTTGGCCACGGAAAGTTGTTTTTCCAGTTCCTCGCACAGCTCGCCGTACTGGATCATCGCTTGTTCGGCCCGGCGTGAGCTTGACCCCGTTCGACCATCTTGTCCCTCCTCGTTGTGGCTGGTGCTGCTGCGTCGCAGCCATGCAGCCTTCACAGCATCCAGCGCCTTGGCGTATCGTGTCGGAATGGAGACGCCGACGTCGGGATGCGCCTTCATCACTTTTTCCATGGTTTGTCTCGCCTTGGAAACGCCGTCTTCGCTTGTGACGCTGACCGTTGGCATCCACAACCCACCACCACCACTAATAGTAGCAGCCCAAAATTTCAATGCATCCAAGCTCTTTTGCAACGCTGCCATTGTTTCGGCACTTGCCGATTTGGCTTGTTTCTCACTTAAAAACCGTCCCTTCCAGTCATCCAAATGGAATTTCAGCTTTTTTTGAAGTTTGTTCATCTCGTATGGACACCCGACCAAGTCGCACTTGGTTCCCATGAGCACGATCGCTGCAGCAGGCTGATGCATCAGAATCAGACGCAGCCACTGGAACACTTGCTTGTACAGCAGACGGCCATCTTGCGCTTGTTGGTTGGCGATTTTCATAATCGTGACGTGAGAGATCTTTGCCATCTCACTCTTCGCTTTGCGCTCGTCGTCGGCGAGCTGACCCATATCCACACAAATGAAGTACAGCGTTCTCTTGGAGAAAAACAACGTCATGGGCTCCTTAACCGAACTGGCCATGTCGTAGCAAGCGACGTGGTCATATACTCGGCTGCTGCTGCTGCTTGAGCTTTGGAAGGAGGAGAGACGGCTTATGTGGACGGCCGCGCATGGGGAAGGAGCAAGAAGAGGAGGTGCTTTTTGGGCTACTCCACCCGCTGGCGTCGTCATCGTTTGGAGCGCCGTGATCAGACTTGTCTTGCCTGCTCCACCCATACCAAGCACAAGCATCTTGCTGCGATGAACCACGTCTTCTTCTTCGTCGTCGCAAGGCGGCCGCTTGACAGCGTCTACGGTGTCCGTCATTGCTGTGTGTGTGTATGTGTGGAGGACCCGCTGTGTACGTCCGTGTGTAGGCGATTGTCTTCAGTTTTGTTGTTTTTTCCTCTCCTGCTCCAAAACACGGAGAAGAAGAAAAAAAAGGTGATGGGGAGGGGGCAATCCATCAAAATCCATTGCCATCCGAAACAAATCGCGGTCCCATCAACGAAAGGGGGTTTGGTTGCACGAACAACAAAGCGTTCTTCTTCTTCTTCTGTGCGACCCGAGAGACACAATGGGGTGGACATCTTGAAGCACGCCGAAATTTTCCACACCAGCGTCAGCAGCCTCTCGTAGATCGACAAGCGAAGCGTCGCATGATTGAAACGATACCCAAAATCCCAACAGTCGTAGAGGCCGATGATCTCCAGTCGCAGCTCATGGAGCACGGATTTTTTTTTTCTCGCTCGACGGCATCGCAATCACCGTCAGGGGCTCGAGTCCCCACCCTATGGCTCTCCAGCGCGTATCGTTTGTCTTTCAGTCTCACTGATCCGAGCGATCGCCGTCCAGCCTTTTTCACGATCGATTGCACGACTTTATTTCGCCGCAGAGGTTCTCTTGCGACGATAGATGCAAATCTCAGTCGGCTGGATCGATTTCTCAACCCGAGTCCGACGTTGTCGGGCCGTCACGATGGAGAGCGAGTCTGACACGTCGCGTTGCTGCAGCACCATACAATATAGGTTAGCACGAAGTGATGGTTGTGATTCAATAGCACACCCATCGCACAACATATTGTACCGCACCTCGGGAGAACACGTCCGCAGTGATCAAGGCGACACACAAGACGCCGATGTAGAAGAAGTTACCATCGCTGCAAGTATCGGAGGCACACAATTCTTTTGGTGACGGGGTCACCCACCATGGGGAAAGGTTTGCGCGTCCGTGTGCTTGGTGGCGAATCCGTTTGGAAATTGCCTCTTGTTGTGGCTGTCGTTGTCGGCAGCGGCAGGCGGCCAGCAGGTACGATATTGGAAAAGCGCTTCGAATATTCTTTGTTTGTTAGTGGGTTCACCATTCAGTACAGTGCCTCTCATTTGACTTCCACATTCACATATTCCTTGTTGCCGTCTTTCCTCAGTGCTTTCCTTTGAGGTATGACTCAAATAGTGGACCTTCATTTAGACAGTGCAATATGCTCCACCTGCGTTACTGCATCTACATAACAAGGTAATCAATACAAACAGGTTCAAAATAGATGCATTTTACGGTACTACACAATTGCATATGTATAAAATCAAAGAGAATACGTGTTATACTGAGTAGGCGGTGGTGTTTTGCATTCGCGCACAAAGAGAACGGAAAGGAAACCAAGGCAGCCATGCTCATTGCTCATGCTGCTCATTTATCAACATCAATCGTCGCAATCAGGCAGGAATTCAACGCACTCAATACTGTGTTTCGTGTGTGAGCGGCATGGAAACGAGCGACCTGCTCATCGCGTTGTGTGGTGACACCGGCGACGCCAATGATTTGTTTGCTCTTGTGCTCACGCGTTTTCACCTCGCGCGACATCGCGGTGGAATGGCGATCAATAACGCAGGAAATGAGCGCCACATACAAGCGCGACGTGTGCTCGACACCGTGGCATCGGATTTTCTCAGGCTTATCACGCCGTACACTCATCATACTCTCGCTGGCCGTGTGGTTCATCACGTGCAACTCTTGGATCGATTGCGCGACCTTCACCGACGGATGAACTTTGTGATTAGTGAGCTCGGCGGGACACAACAAGAATGGTCCCAGCAAGGTCTCGCAGCGTCGGAAGACTACAAAGCTACTTTACGAATGTGTGTGACAGATGACGAGGCATTGGCTGAGCTCTTTGCGAATGAGACCGTGTATCGCGAAGCGTGGATGATTCTCAAGCATGCGGACGAACAAGATTTACTGAATGACCTCGCACGCACCATGCGTGACAAACTGGCACAGTCACTACCAAGTGAGCAATTGCAAGAAAAGCCAAATTGGTTCATACCATTGTGCGATGTCGAGTACTCCAGCTGCGCATTCGCAACCGGGTCGACAGTATCCGCACATCAAGGCACGTGCCTATCAGCAAGCATGGAGTTGACTGTTATACGCTTGCTGGCAAATGAAGTTCAACCTACCGTGGCCATTCAGGACGCTTTTCGCGCGGAATTTGATCGCCGTTATCAGTTCACCCACCCCAATATTGTCGGCGCATGGAGAGCTTGTCACGTGTCATCTCCACCGTTTCTTGTTTGTGAGCCCACGCTCAATGGGAATTTCATCGACTATATCTCAAGGTCAAGCGCAACCAGCGATCGGTCGCAAATCTGGCGATTGCTTCACGAGGCAGCGCTGGGTCTTGAATACCTCCACTCCAAGGACGTCGTCCACGGCGATATCAAGCTCAGCACCATTCTCATTGACTCCCATGGAGCTGCGCGCGTGCCAGTCTTTGGGTTGAGTGCGTTCAACAGCGCAGCACGCCCACTGCACGCTATGGACGGAGATAACTGCGTTGAACCATTGGAACACCTGTTGGTGCAGCGTGGGTCGGACATTCTTGCCTTCGCACATTGCATCGTTGACGCCGTTCGACTCAAGGGCAGCTCAACAAGCGCAGGTGATCAGTCGCTCGTACCAGCGAGTGCGAGTGTCACACTGCCACACATTGAAAGACCAAGTGAAATGCCTGAGACTGCTTGGAAACTTGTTGAACGGATGGCAAAACAGGATCCGGGCGAACATGTTGATATGAAAGAGGTGGTTACCCACCTAAAGGTGCTGGCCGACGACGAAAACGCTGTTTGCACAAGGTGCTTGAAGTTGATCGACATGCGTTCAAATCATTTTGTAGTAACTGCGAGTCAATCGTGAGTATCAAGAGTCCCAGTGATATACAATCACTCGTGGGCATTCTTGACAATGGATCGAGTTCACAGAAGTTGAATGCGTTGGTGTCATTGGGAGGCTACGCATTTGGTAATGCAGCTCACCAGGTTGAGATTGTACGCGCAAATGGACTGGAAGCAATGCTTCGTCGCCTTGATGACGACGACTTCGACATTCGACTCAACGCCATCATCGCGCTGGGTTCTGTGGCGGCGCTCAATCGCGAGGTACAAAATTATGGGACGCTGTTTGTTGGCAAGTTGTTTGAGGCCATTCGATCGCGCGAAGAGAACATGGTGGTACACGCCGCTGCGGTGTTGTGTATTCTCATGGATTGCCACGGAGGAAACCAAATTGATGCTCTCATTTATAACCCATTGCCAATATTGGTTGAAGCAAGCCGGGGTGCCGACGATGAGAACAATCCTACCAAGCTCTTCTTGGACGTGGCACACAGTCTTCTATTCTACAATGAATTGGAACGCGACAACCGAGCTGAACTCGACACGGTAGCGATGCCGCGCGTGATCACCATACCGAAAATCGCTTGTGGGCAAGCTGATCCACGCATCGAGTGCGTCGTAGTCAAGAACCAAAATATTGCCGAACCGTCTACCTCTGAGAAAGTTGGAAGTTTCTCACATGTCACGAAGCTCATGGGCGGCGATGAGCCACGTGCATCATTCATAAACACGGTCAGTGCAGCGCTTCTTACTTTGCCGTCGATATGTTACTGACACCAAACGTGGTCATGGACAGTGTACGGAGTCGCTTCTACTATGGGCTATAAGGACTCCTTCTTTGGGAATGCTGGACTTCCTCGTTTCCAAAGGTGCCGACGTCAACGCAGTTGATTCGGTACGGCATGACATGGATTTGAGCTGAAAATGACACCATATTAACGATGAACAATGCACTGTATAATTTCAGATAGGAAGTCCATTGCTCCATATCGCTGTGTTATGCGAAAACCAACGCGCCTTGGCATACCTTCTGAATAACGGAGCAGAAGTGGATTCGATGAACCAGGTGTGAGCGGTTTGAAATGCTCCATGAATATAGGTTACTAACATTAGTTACTAACATTCGTTGCTCGTTTTTGCGCTGAACAGGCAATGGAAACCGCTCTTCAGCTTGCAGTCGCACAGGCTAACAAAGAAGCAGTTGCAATACTTGCAAACAGTGGTGCCAACATTGCCGTCACCAACAAGGTACGTAAATCATTGCTCCATGTCAAACAGTGCTGCACAATCTGATGGTGGTTTGTATTGCGTACAGGATGGATGGACACCTCTGGATCAAGTTTTGCTCCGGCAATTTACTGCGTCGGATGTGGCTGCAAGCTTGGCGTCTGCCTACGATATTGCGTTCATCCTTTCTTCACGAGGAAGCACATGTGATAAGGGATTTGAGAGCTACCCTTGTGGGAACGAAGGACTCGTTCCTTGGCAACTTGGCCTCAGATCGTGCGTGCTGTACTGGGTCAAGAAGAGGCGGTCGGACCCGCTGGCATCTCTCATCCATATCCCAAGTGAAGTAGTTGCACGAGGTGAAATCGATGTGATGGCCTACTGCAACGAGCTGGAGAAGACCACGCCGAGCGAGTGGATTTGGCGCCACAAGGTGTGTGTTGTGGGGTCGGCCAATGGAGGCAAGTCAAGCCTCATCAAGTCAATCGAGGCCACGAAGCCATGCCTCGTCGAGGAGTCAAATCGAACAATCGGCATCGACCTGACCACGATATCCTTTTTCGACAAGCCAACATCAAACGGGCCGGCGATGGCGACGCGTCACGACGTCACGTTTTGGGACTTCGCAGGTCAAGATCTATACCACGTGGCGCACTCGCTATTTTTTTCCAAGCGCACAGTGTATTTGCTGTGTGTGGATCTGAATGCATACGCTCGCAAGCTGAGCGCGCCCACAGACACAATTGATCGTTTCGTATTGGATAGCGTCTTTCGTTGGGCTAGCTTGATCCTCGCGCGACAGCCAGATGCCGAACTCATCAAAGTCGGAACAAAGTCCGACCTGTTATCGGCCAAACAAATCGAAGAAGTCGTTGCCGATCTCGATCATCGGCTCAACGAATGGGTATTCTCGTATTTGAGAGAGCTCGACGGGGCCACACAATCGGTTGTCGGGCGCGGTTTACATCAGCTCACGTCTCGCAAGGCGCTTGTGGCCAGTGTCGCGACTGACAAAGGCGTACAAGATGTCTATCAGTGGATTAAAGACCAGATCGTACGCGAAAGAGAACGCGTATTCTTGATGCCCCAACTACACACACGTGTTCTCGCAGCAATCAAACGTGCGCGAAGTCGAGCACGTGAAAACACGGAAGCTGTCTCCGTCAGCGGACTCGTCCCCGACCGATCCTCGTTGGTGAAAGCGTTGAAACAACAAATCGAAGACCTCGATCATGATACCTGCCACTCAGTTTTGCGCACCCTTCACGACCTCGGGGACATTTTGTGGCACGAAAAGGAAATGGGCGGCGTCTTTCGTGACACAGTGATTTTGGACCCGACGTTTGTATTGGACGTTATCCGTGACGTTGTCAATCACACATTCGAATCCGCTCAGACGAGGGATGGAGAGATTAAGCATGATGTGCTAATTCAGTCTCAAACGTGGCGAAAAATCGCCATCGCGGGTGAGAAATATTTACACATGTTCAAGAAACTGCTCCACTCTTACCGCTTAGCATTCCCATCGGACAACGGGGACATGGAAGCGTCATCGGATATCGTCGTCCCGTCGTATTGGCTATTGAAAAAGATCACAATCACTCCCAAGTCGCTCACGAAGCAGGAGTCACAAGGGTTTTTGTATGTGGTTCGTTGGCAATACGGCATCGAATTGAAGATATCCCAAGTCGTCTACGTAGAGTTCATCGTTCACAGCCGCATCAATGGGTATTCTCAAACCGTCACACCCGCACATGTTGAAATAATCGTGGATGACAATTCAGCTGCGGGTGCCCACGTAACCAAAGCTGTAGCTCGCATTTTTTACGAGCAAGAGCGGATCAGATTTGAAGTCGCGGCGGAAAATGCGGAGACCACTTGGGACGTGATGCGCTTGTACGTCATGGCCATGGAAAAAGTGCTTGATCGGTATCCGGGCGCCAAAATCACAAGAAGTATCCTGGACGAAGGGCTCGATGGTAAATTCACAGAGTATTCGGTGACGATAGCCGCCCAAGAGTATGAAGATGCTGTTGTAGTGGGCGAAGATGCTGTTTCGGCGCTGCAACGCAGCAGGGAATGGTTTCCCTTTGACTTTGCCTGGTACACTAGTAAGGCGTGGCAAGACCCAGTTGAGAAATTGACTGACATCAGGATGCAGCAAAAGATTGCCAAGATCTACACCCGGACCAACATCATTCGGAACATGGTGAAAACATGTCGTGAAAAACGCGATTTTCCTGCAGTATGGACTCTAAAATATGCCGGGGAAGGGTCGTGTGTCGAGCTCCGATTCCTGAGCGACATCTCTGGCAAGTGTTTCCACAAACCGATTGTGATCAAGGTCCCGCCAAAATTTATTTCCAAGTTCGCAACCGTCCTCACAGTGAGTAGCTGTTTGAATGATCGAGGCGTTTTTGTATCCATACGCTGACCCCATATTCGTCGTTCATGTAGGTCGGAGTGTCGATCTTGTCGATCGTGGGGCCAAATCTTCTTTACGTGAGCAAGCTTGTTGAAATTGCGACGAAAGGTGATTGTGAAATGCTTGAGTTTCTGCATCTGTCTTTGTCATTGTCTAACTGCGATCCGATGTATGCGGAATCAGGTTTGAAAGAGTACATCAAACATGCCAAAGGCGTGTACGACGTCATCAACCAGCTCAATTTGGGTGATGACGGATTCAAAGCCGATGGCATGGACTCAACGACAACGGAGATGCTCTTGGAGTTAATCAACATTCACGTCGGCGTCGGAAATATGACCAACTTCACGGTCTGCAAGATGTCTAAACTGTCATTCGCCGCGACTCCAAACGGTTATTTTGTGTGGGCGCATGCTACCGAATTTGAGCGATTGCCAGTGGGCAATGCCACGGATGAGATCCCTCAAGAACGACTTGATCCACCAGTCGCACAAAATTTGGCGGTCTCATCACCGATACCATCGCCTGCGTCGCTGTCACTCTCACAAGTTTATGTAAAGATCCAAATTGAGGGCGTCGAAGGGCTGGAGCCTTTAAACTGGAACAGAACGTACTGCTCGTGGGCTATCGTTGAGAAGATCCCACTACGTGGTGAAACGTCACGAAATGGCAACGCCGCATCACAACCCTCGTGGACGGACGAGATCAACATCGGCAACGAGTACCGTGTCAGCTTTCTTGAACAGTGCATGCTCGTGGTCCAAGTGAAGCGGCCAAGCCGTATTTTTCGACAGGACAGGTAGGTCTCATGGCGGAACAATCGTTATGCCTGTCCATATTCTCATTGGAAGACTCACGAGACTCGTTGTTTGCCACTTTTATGGCAGGTTGATCTGTGAAGGCTCCATCGATCTGGCGTCCATCTTAACTGGACAAAGCTCATTGGTGCCGGCTTCTTTCACGATCCCAACCAAAGATTCTGGGATTTTGATCAAAGGTCGCATCACGATCACGGAGCCCCCACGTCGAATCCCTGGAGCCTTCAGGACGCCAAGAAATTCGTCCGCTCAGTGCTCGCCACTTCCATAAGTATGGTTTCAGTTCGACTTCAAGTCGGCTCAAGCGGGATGATGACGCGCTCCCCTCGTGTGTGAAGCGACTTCAGACCGCTACTTTTCTTTCTTTCGTTCTCAGTCCGCTCAAAACAATTATCACGACGAAGTAGTTAGTATATTCACGCTGCCATTCATGACGGCGAGTTTTAATTACTAGCAAACCTACTACCGTATCTTGATCCTTGCTTCATTCTTAGCCGGCCGGATGAGCCTTCACCACTTTATCCATGGTTTGCCTCGCCTTGCAAACACCATCTTTGCTTGTGACGCTGACCGTGGGTATCCACAACCCACCACCACCAGCAGTGGCAGTAGTAGTAACGCATGCATTCAATGCATTCAATTACGCACAGCGTTCTCTTGGAGGAAAACAACTCCGCACTGGCCATGTCGTAGCAAGCCACGTGGTCATACACTCGACTGCTGCTGCTGCAGCTGGTGCTTTGGAAAGACGAGAGACGGCTTATGTGGACGGCCGCCCATGGGGAAGGAACAAGAAGACGCGGTGCTGCTTGGGCTACTCCACTCGCTGGCGTCGTCATCATTTGGAGCGCTGCAATCAGACTTGACTTGCCTGATCCACCCATACCAAGCACAAGCATCTTGCTGCGATGGATCACGGCTTCTTCTTCATCGCAAGGCGGCCGCTTGGCAGCGTCCACGATGTGCGTCATTGCTGTGTGTGTGGGTGATCCGGTGTGTGCGTCCGTGTGTGTGATCCCGTGGCGACAAGTCGGCTTGGATGTTGGCGATTGTCTTCAGTTTTGTTGTGTGTGTGTTGCTTTCTCCTCTCCTGCTCCCAGTCGTAGCTCGTCGAGCAGGCGCGCCATTGTTTTCTCGCTCGACGACATCGCAATCACCGTCAGGGATTCAAGTCCCCACCCTGTGACTCTTCACCGTGTCGTTTTGTGCATTTCTCTGATCTGAGCGACCGCAGTCCAGCCTTTTTCACGATCGATCGCCCGACTTTTATTTCGCGCAGAGTTCTCTTCCGACAATGGATGCGATCAGAGCCGACTGGACGGGTCATCACGATGGAAGGGCGGCTTTGACGCGCTGCTGTAGCACCATACAATTTCGCGGGCTGGTTGGCGCGAAGTGATGATTGTGGTTCCATAGCAACATATTGTACCGCACCTCGGGAGAACACGTCCACAAGTCATCAAGGCGACACAAAATACGACACTGTACGATGCAGATGTCGACGGAGGTGGTGGCGACGGAAAACGCCCACGATGAGGGAAACGTTTCGGCGGCTGTGGACTTGGTGGTGAATCGTTTCCGTTTGCTGTCTTGGAAATTTGCCTCATGGTGTTGGTTGTCGTTGTAGGCAGCTGTCAAGTACGACACTTGGGGGAGCGCCTTGGGTAGGCTCTGTTTGTGTCAGCGCACACATATTCGCTGCGCTACCTCTTCCTCGACATGATGTCCAATTGATTTCTCCGACTTGCCTTCGTTTCGTTTGCATTCCCACGTCGAGCCAAAAATTACCATCATTCTGGATTTCTATGTTTCTAGCCAATTACAATCAGCCGGAGATCTGAATATCAGCCAATCATAATCTACTCATAACCCAAAATGATGGTCTGCCAAAGTCACCAGTATTTTGTTCAAAAGGACGACGCCAACAAGACGTTTTGTGGAAGCCGAGATTGTCCAGAGCTCTTGACGTTTTGGCGGGGATATACAAAGCAGAAGAGAAAATAACAGTGTGTCCGTACACTGCGGGCCAGTGAGATCTCGGCCTTGGTCAACGAACTGCCCACGTTCAGCGCGCTGACCCTCTGGTGCTCCCAGACACACATTTGGTCAATCTAAAAGAGATATGAATCAAGGTAACACACACAAAAATGGGTTCGACCTCACAAATGAAAAAAATGAACCATCATTTCGGGCATGCCATGAGCCCGTCCCCGCCAAAGGAAACGAAATGACGCATTTTGGCCACAATGATGGTCATGTGGTCATCCCTTCAAGATCCAATGAGCAGGACATGCAGCTCCCAACGGCAGACATATCATTCATTTCAAAATCCACTCGCTCCAACACAAGCAAACACCCCCACTCCACTACCAAAAACTCCTCCAAACTATGGCTCCCACCACCACCAAGAAGCTCATCCTCGTCACCGGCGCGAACTCGGGTCTCGGCTACGAATGCTGCTTTGCACTGGCCAAGCAAGCCAACACCCACGTCATCGTCGCAGGCCGCAACCCACAGCGCATTGAAGATGCGGTCGCTACGATCAAGGCTATGGCCGCACCTTCATCCATCGTGGAGGCCGGGATCGTGGATCTTGCGAGCCTCGCGTCGGTGCGCCAGTACGCGAAGAGCTTGATCCAGCGAGAGCTCCATTTCTACACGATCGTCTGCAACGCTGGCGTGCAAGTCAAGCAGAATGTTCCGACCACCGATGGCTTTGAGAGTACCATTGGTGTGAACCATATCGCTCATTTCTTGCTCTTGGAGCTGCTCAAGGACCGTACCAGCCACATCATGATGCTCAGCTCAGAGACCCACGACCCAGCGGCAAAGACCGGTCTTCCAGATCCTGATCTCTCCAACTTAGATGAGCTTGCCAAGGGCCGAGAGCCGTTCAATGGAATGGGTGCGTACTCGACCAGTAAGCTGTGCAACGCGATGTACGCAAAGGAATTTGCTCGCCGTTTCCCCACGGGGCCAGAGATCATCGCGTACTCACCGGGGCTCACACTCGATACCGGGCTTTTCCGTGAAAACTCGCGCTTGGCGTGGTTCTTTCTCAAGCCCATCGTATCGTTCTTCGTGTGGAAAGCTGGCGGACGCACCAGCACATCCGCGTACTCGGGTGGCTACATGGCAAAGATCGCATCGGCGGACTCGTGGGTGGAAAACGGATGGAAACGAGGCGATTACCTTTGTGTTGACGAATTGTACCACGCGTCTGCGCAGGCCTGTGATCCAGTGTTGGGCAAGAAGTTGTGGGACAAGACCGAGGACTGGGTGCGTACCTTTGTGAACTAAGAGACCCACCTACCCGTTAGACATTGTCGTATTGTACCCAGCGGTTCACAGGTCACCACCGTATAATAGTTGGGGTGTGCATTTGAGGCTGCAGCAAACAAATCAATTTTAAGACATTTTCTCCAAAACACCAAAACTACGTTTTAACGTAGTTTAAAATCATCCTTTTCACACGATTTTTTTTTTGGCTGCAACGTTGTATTGCGATTTACATACTCTATAGTAGATCTCATAAGAGATGCACAACATGGTACTCTTCAACCATAATAGAAGGACGCTTAATATACCTGAGTTGGATAATGTATCGGAACTCCTAAAATACACTACTTAAGATAGCGTCTCCAATGAGATCGCATCTCTTATGAGATCTACTATAGAGTACTGTCTACTCGAGACCGTTTTTGTTCTTGTCTTGCTGCAATAGACTTCACTTTCAAGCAAGCAAGACTCCACGTCCACCACTCTCACACATGAGTCATTCCGATACGGTATCAGTACAGTAATACTGCAATAGTCGGGGCCTTCGGGCAACTGTATAAATTTTCATTCGGCCGGGGCGAATCACCTCGCCGAGATACCGACCACCCAGGGACGAGGCGGGCCTTCCGTCGCCACGAGACTTCCACGGATCGGTAGTCTCCAGGCGCACCTTGGCAAGACCCCCACTAAATTGAGTGCGAAGCAATGCCCCCAGCAAAAAGGTAGTTCACTCGGCCAAGAAATAGGAAGAAGTGTCCTCGTCCAAGCGCCTGCGCGTGGCGATCATTGGGAAACCGGCTCAATACTGTAGCGCGCCGATAGTAGTGGTCGCTCCGCGTGTGCGAACGTCACACGAAGGAGCCTCATAATGTAATTAGAACGAACCAAACACACACCGCAAAGGCTTAGTGCGGTATACCGTCGGTCCAGTACTTGGTACTGTGCCGTTTTATAGTAAATCCGGAAAATAGTCAACAGTGGTATAATGGATACCCGTAACAATAGATTGCTATCGATTATTAAAGGTGTGACGATTGTATGTGCTTGCCCCACAACAAACCTGTCATATATGATACCCCGTCCTTTTTGCGACTGGTACTTGTCGACTATTCTCCGGATTCACAGTACTGTAATTTGAGTATGGCGGTGACGATCCTGTGTGGTCTCGTTTATGTACGAGACTGTCCCGACGGGAAACGGGAACGAACATCCAAATCAGAAGTTACAATATTATTTCCAAAAACTATTATCTAAAATATTATATATAGTGGATAAATATTTTTTTCCCCGTGTAGCAGCATACTGTAGTGCAGGGTGTACCGATTGGCTCCTTTCATTGCACTCCACCTGGGCAGACTTCTTTTCTGTCACTGCAGAAGTCGGCAGGAAAGTCTGCACAAGCCCATCGCTTTCGCGCACGCTCGTACTTTATCGAAGTGAGTTATTTGTTGGGCTCACGAATCCCCCTCAGAACTGGCTGTTATTCGATATAGCCCATCATGGCCCATCGTGTGAGCCTCACACTGTGAGGCTCACACCCTTTGAACTTGCAGGCCCGGTTGGCACAGCGGGCAAGCTCGACACAATGTCACAGCGGGCAAGCTCGACACAATGTCACATCGGGTCGACAAGGCCTTGAACTGTGCATTGTACAGTGCGGTTCCAGACCCTGTGGAAAGGCACACAGCGCCGGTCCGAGTGCTGATGGAGGGATACAGTATTACGGTACAGTACTCTGTAATACTCTTGGTTTACAAAGCCGGCTTTTGTTGCTGTCTGTCCACAGTTTTCAGCATTCTCTTCCCGCACAAATCTTCAAAGATTGGGAATATCTGCCGAATGTTGCTGTGTTATTGCAGAGGTCGGGGTGTCCTACAGTGGTATATCACTGTACTGAACGGCCAATGGATGGGTTTTGTGCCAAAGTACCAAATATGCCCCACGTGATCGTGACGGTCACAGTTTTCGATCATCAATGTTGCGTTGTGAATCGGCAAGTGTATCGATAATCAGTTTTTCGTTTTTTTTTTTTTTCCTTCTCACATAGGACCGGTATCGCGTACATGTATCCGTAAAGAGCACAGTGCGGTCTGTTATAATACAGGATGCTTTACAACGGGATCATTGTGAACTGCACCACAATTGTGCTGTATTTCCACAATTATCCCATCGTTCGTAAATTATCTTTCAAGTTGGCAAAAACACACAATTTGTAGACATTTTTTTTTTTCCAGGAATAGTGAAAACGAGTCCAAAATATTACACATTCCACTTGGGCTGTCCAAAATGTCCTTTCTGTTTCCATCCTTTCTGTTCAATCATTGGCTCGGACGAGCCAGTGACTCGGCATCAATCGGTGCAACACTGAGCCTTACAACCTCTGTATTTTAATATTCTGACGACAGTGCACCGATACGAATGTATTAAATCAGTACACTATTAATAGGGAAAACGGGCCAGGTGATGCAATTGTGGAGACCGCGGCAGTGCAGGCGCAGCAAGCCGGGAAAATGACAAAGAACTTTGAAGGTGTCTGTCCCTGCTGCTGCCAAGCTGTCACCAAACCATCCACACTGTGTCCTGCACCGTGCCTCAGCTTGAAACCGCCATTCCTGACGTATTGTTGACGCCAACGTCTCTGACGATCGTTTTTTTTTTTTTTTTTGGTTTTGCTGTTGCTATGTTATCCATTTTCACTTTGTCTGCCATCGCACCAACAACCTCTTCTCCTTCATCATCACCAAACGATGGCAGTTTCCCAGTCCAAGTCCCAGTGTCAGCCAGAGTACGAGCCGGGGCAAGAACCGCAGCCGAAAATGACCAAGTTCTGGGCACTTGTCCGGCTCGGACGGCTCAAATTCATCCCGTACTCGTCCATGCTCGCGCTCATGGGCGCGCTCTCTCGCAACCTTGATGCCAATTCCACCACGCAAGTGGCTTCTGCGCCTACTAGCTTCCAGCTTGAAGACTTTGCATGCGTCGCGGCCTTTGTCGCGTGCACCCACGTGATGACCCACTACTACAACGAATACTTTGACTATGAGGCCGACCTCGCCAACAAACAGCGTGGCAAATGGAACGGCGGCTCTGGTGTGCTGCCTGATGGGCTGCTTCCACCATGGGTCGCACTGGCCGTCGCGAATGTGCTTTTTGTCGGCAGTGTGGTCGCGCAACTGGCGTTTTTCCAAGGAGCGACGCGGTACGTTGCGTGTATCACGATGCTGCTCTCCTGGGGGTACACCGGCCCGCCCGTCAAGCTCCACTACCGGTGCATGGGCGAAGCGACCGTCGCGGCCGTGCTCACGTTCTGTGTGCCTGTCATGGGCGCGTTGATGCAGCGCCACGATGATGCGTTTGTGTTGCCCACGTCGTTGTACGCGATCCTCCCGTTGCTTTGCACCCAGCAGTTCGTTCGGATGATGATCATGAACTTGCCCGATATTGAGTCGGATCTCCAGTGTGGCAAAGTCACACTGACTGCGTGGCTCGGCCCTGTGTGGGTCGCGCGGTTGTACCGCATAGTGCAGCACGCGGTGGGCGTGATCTCGATGGGTTTGTTTCTATGTGGGTACATGTTGTGGCCCGTGTTGGTGGCGTTCTTGGTCGCCTCAGTCAAAGGAGTTCGTCTCTCTCATCGCTTGGACTCGATAGTATTTGCTGATGCCACGGCCACACATAAAAAGAATGACGACGCGCCACTGGATACGGAAACAGATACGAATGTGTTTGGCGACTTGCCCTTCCATGCGACGGTCCATGTCGCGTCCACGGCGCTGATGCTGGCGCTCGCACAAGGTTTTTTGTTGGCGCAGACCCAGTTGTCGCTGCTGCGTTTTGAGTAATAACGAGGGGAGGAAGAGTGTCCCCCAGTTGCAGGGTGTGTGAGCAAGTGTGGCGTGTTCGTGTTTGGGTATATTACAGTTACCGATATATAGTAAAACAAAGCTTTGTTATCAGTGTTCGTTTTGGGTCCTTTCACTGTATGTAAGGTCTCTCGTATGCCGCTGAAGATGGGCTTGGTTCCCTGGTGGTTCCTCTATATGCCGTACATGCCTCCGTTTGTACTGACCAGATCCCATATTTTCGGAGCAACAACATGTACATGTACTGTACCCATTGAAGAGTCAAGCACGTTATGGGGCCATGATCGACAAGAAATTGGGCTGTCGTCGTCGCAAGGCAATTCCGATAGGATACAGTAGTGTGGGTACGTTGTTGATTCAACTTGATTAACCTGATGTCGCAATCACCCTCAGTCTTGCGTTGCGACTCGCAACCCAGCAACTTTGAATTGA
This sequence comes from Pythium monospermum, assembly GCA_023336165.1. Taxonomy (NCBI): domain Eukaryota; phylum Oomycota; class Peronosporomycetes; order Pythiales; family Pythiaceae; genus Pythium; species Pythium monospermum. The sequence goes on from JAADWJ010000059.1 coordinate 17,736, forward strand.
AGTTAGGTGTATTGAGTTACTAGTCTAATCTAAAACCTGAACTGGGATAACCCTTCAGTTTGTCCATGCTCGCGTGGACGCCCTGGACATTACGTTACAACCCAGCAACTTGCGAGTGAGTCTGTTGAGTGTGCGAAACCCATTTCAAATCCAAGATCACATATTTCAGCTTCCCCTGCAAGACCAGCCCTGAGTTTAGGTTGTGGCCAAAATGGATCCGGTGCAAGGTCACACATCTCGCACATCTTGACCATCGCATTCATCTCAATGGAAGTTGAGCTTGCTTGTAAGAGCTTTACTCACCGATTAGGCCCTCCGGATAGGGGATCCGATGCATACGATATTGGATCCCATTGAGCTGCATGATAAAAATTCTGAGAATCCAGCATCCTGAAGTTCAGGATCGGCAACTCTCTTGCACGGGTCAAAATCTTGACCATGCCATCCGCATAACATCGTCATATCAGTACATTGACACATTATGGGGCATGTTTCTCACGCCATGTACTTAATTAATGTCCACACCTTTCCAATCCGTTGCAGATCAGACGATCGACTTTCAGAGGGCCCAGTCCACCGTGACGCGGCCGCTCAAAAAGACAGCGGGGGCAAAAAAACAAACCCACAACACGCCAACAATTTCCCTCACCGCTTCCTGCATCATCGCCATCGCTCAACAATGCATGCGAGTGGTATGCGTCCAGGCTCCACGGGCTCTGGTGGCTCCATGGGCATGCCGCCGCCTCTTCCGGCCTTTAAAGCGCCCACAGCGGCCATTGAACGCGTACGTTTCCTCCCCCTCTTCCTCTCTCACAGACGCAGGGTCTCTACTAAATAAACATGGTTGTTTCCCTCCCCATTTGCCACAGATTGTGACCGTCGCGGCGACCCAAATGAGCTGTGGAAACCCCGAAGAAAACATTAAGAAAGCTGAATCGCTTGTGCGGATCGCGTCGTCCCGCGGCGCGCAAATCATTTTGCTGCAAGAATTATTTCAGTTTTCGTTTTTCCCCATTGAATTGAACGCGGGCAATTTCCAATTGGCGACCACTTTAGAAGAGTCGGCGCTTGTGCAAGGCATGGCGCTGCTGGCGAAAGAACTGCGGGTCGTGATCCCGATTTGTTTCTTTGAACGGTACCGCAACTCGTACTACAACTCGTGTGCCGTGATCGACGCCGACGGGTCCGTGCTGGGCGTCGTACGCAAGATGCATATCGGTGGTGCGTAGTATTCTTTCTGCAGTATTAATATTCGAATGCGAGGGAAAGACTAATACTTGGTGATATTACTATCATGTCCAGATCGACTCGGGTACAATGAGAAATACTACTTTACACCGTCAGATGACCCGATCAAAGTCTGGCAAACGGTAGGAACAATAATACTATACTCCCTGCCATCGCAGTAGTAGTACTACCGCAAAGACTCACTCTGCGTTTATATGTATATTATATTAGCGCTATGGCCGTGTGGGGGTCGCGGTCGGCTCGGACCAGTGGTATCCGGAAGTGTCGCGGTCGCTGGTGTTGCAAGGCGCCGAGGTTTTGCTTTTCCCGTGTGCGATGGGCAGCAACCAGTACGACCCAAGCTACGACGCCCGTGACCAGTGGCAGCGCGTGATCCAGGGCCACTCGGCGTCCAATATGGTGCCCATCGTCGCCAGCAACCGCGTCGCGACCGAACTGGTCGATGGCGTCCAAGTCACTTTCTGTGGGTCCTCGTTCATCACGGGGCAGACCGGCGAAATGGTGCGTTTTTGTGAAAATTGAATGCATGGGCTTATAATTATGGCGCCAAGCGTATATCTGACGTTTTCTAATAATATGCAGCTCAAGATTGCCGATCGCGAGTCGGAAGGCGTGCTGGTGGAAAGCTTTGATCTGGAAAAATTCCATATCCGACGAGCCAGCTGGGGATTGATCCGGGACCGCCGTCCTCATTTGTACAGCACACTGCTCACGCGTGATGGCAGCGCATAAAATAGCCAAACAACACTGCGTGGACCAAACAACGGGGCGTTCATCATCATCAAGAGGACCCCTCCCCCCTCACCAAACGTAGACGGAGCGAGAGAGAGAGAGAGTGAGAAACTGCATTTGTTTGTTTTTTGTCAACGACAGCGCAAATCCCGAATAGTTTTTTTTTTGTACTTTATTTTTTTTCTATTGTGAGAACGTGAGTGTTCACCAAGTTATTTTCAGACAGCTATCCCTTTTTCGCTTTTGATGTCCAAAAAGCTCCCAGCACAGAGAAAGAGAAAAACAAAAACACCATCAAGAGAGACGAAACGATGAAGACGCTGACAGGTAGTTCCAGTATGGTGACGCCCAGCCGTCTCAGTGACAAGATGGCGTCCCGCAATGGCCCACGGCGGTCCGTCTACTGGGTGCAATGCCGTCGCGAAGATGGCTCGTCTTCCTCCTCCTCCACTGGTGGTGGTGGTGGTGCGAGAAAGACCAGTATGACCGCGGACCTGGCCGCTGGTGCCGGTCGCGTGACGTATTCAGTCACGGGCAAGTACACGGGCGACTGGAAAGACGGGTTGAAGCACGGCTACGGCGTGTTTGTGTACGCGAATGGCAGCAAATACGAAGGCGAATGGGTCGACGATTTGCGCCAGGGCAAAGGCACGTACTGGGTCAATAGCCAAAATCCACAAGACAACAAAAACAAAAACAAGACCACACGGAAGCAATACGCCGGCGACTGGCAAAACGACCAACGCCATGGCATGGGCACGTGCTTTTTTGACGATGGCAGCCGGTACGATGGGCTGTGGGAACGCAACAAACGGCAAGGCACCGGTCGCAAAGTGTACAGTGACCAAGCGGTGTACGACGGCCAGTGGCACCATAACCAGCGGTCGGGCCATGGCGTCTTTGTGCTAGGTACAGTGGGTTGAAGGGGATATTTTCGATAGAAAAGATGGTATTGATGTTGGTTATCTATGTTATGTAGCGAATGGGGACCGGTACGATGGCCATTGGCTCCATGACAAGAAAGAAGGTCCCGGGCGGTTTTACTACAAGGCAACCCGGAAACTGTACGAAGGCGAGTGGGTGGACGATTCGCCACGCTGTGGCACGTACCACGACGTGGACAAAGCAGATCAAGAGGACGATGAAGCTGACCAAGACGACGCGAAGCACGACGATAGCCGAGGCTTTTCCAAGCCCCACGACCAGTTCCAAGTGCCTGAGCTCGGCTTGGCCCATCCGGAGCGGGTCGTGAGCGAGAGTATTGCCAACATCCGCCAAGAACGGATCATGGAGAAGGCCTTCCAGTCGCACCATCTCCATTTGAGTGGCGAGCACGATGAGGAGGATGATGGCGCCGCTGGACGACGCCTGGACGAGGAGGCAGATGCTGGTGGTGGTGGTGGCTCGGTGGTCTTTGATGAAGCGACCATGAAGCTTTTACAGTACGAGTTCCAGAGCATCGAGCGCCGCGACGGCACGATCCAGTGCGAGGTGCTTCCTCATATGCTCCATGTGCTCGGTCTCCAAATCGAAAACGACCAAATTTTGGCGTTTTTGAATGAGATTGGCGCGTCGCCCGAGACTTCGATTTCGTTTGCCGAGTGTGTGGATATGGTGTCGCTTCTCGCGGAAAGCACGATGGGCGACGTGCCACAGCAAGACGATGGAGATGACGAGTACGAGGATGGCGACGGCGACGAGGAGGAGGAGGATGAATAGAAAAAGAATTGCATTGTTTGAGAACGATAACCGGTAGCCAAACGGACTAGAATATTATCTATTGTATTAGCACAGCTCCCCTTTCCCCCATGACCTTTTCGCTGCTACATGGTACTTCTCTGTGCATGTGTGATTGGCTGCGTCGTTCACTCTCTGCTTTTGGCTTGCGGTTTGTGAAGCTAGCAATGGGCTTAGGTGAATCGAAGACCCAGCGCGCTGACGACCGCGCGGAACTTGGTCAAGTCCTTGCGACGCAAGTACTTGAGTAGCTTCCGTCTCTTCTCGACCATCGCGATGAGTCCTCGTCGCGAGTGGTGGTCTTTCTTGTTGCCACGCGCGTGTTCCGTGCAGCGCAAGATCTTTTGCGTGAGCACGGCGACTTGCACTTCGCTCGAGCCCGTATCGCCAGGGAATCGCTGGAAAGTCTCGATCGCTTTCTGGATCTGAGCCTGGTTCATTTCACGCTGGCAGGCGTTCGACAGACCGAGCACGGTCTTGAACTGCTGAAGAGCCGCTGGATCGGCCGAGCCCGAGGCCGCCGCGAAGAGCTCCTCCGTGATTCCGAAACGGTAGCTCGTCGCGGTGTCCACTGGTGGTGGTGCCACGTACGAGATGGAGCGCGACGCGACAAGAAGACGCGAGGACGCAGCAGCAGCAGGCGCCGTGAAGGCGGTGGCAGAGCGCACAGCGGCGACGCGCACGAGCGAGAACATGGCGGCGATGAATACGACCCGGACTGTTGTGATGAATCGGTGGAAATGACCAGTGGCTCAAAACGCAGGCATGGTATTATCGTAATTTAGCAAACTATAGGTGCTAATATGAAAAACGTAAACTATTGATGTCGTACGAGTGTAGCGAAGGATGTTGCAGCAAGGTTGTTAGAAATGGGAGTGATGGTCATGTCGAATTCATTGTCAATTCAAACCCAAATGCCAAGGATTGGGGTCGTGGTGCCGCCGATGTCGACGTACCGCACTTCGTACACGTTGTCATCGAACGGATGAGGCGTGCGCTCGTCGGCTTCTTCTTCTTCGTCATCGTAGCCGCTGGCTCTGCTATCATGATCGCCGTCCATGGAGTACAAGGACGAGTACCGCTGCATGAAGGGGTCGTCCTTGTCCACAGCATACGAGTCTCGTGGGTCTTCGGACGCTGCCTCGTCACTCAATGAGACACTGCTGCTGCTGCTGCTGCAATCAGATGCAGAGAAAGACGACAACGACTGGGAGTCGGAGCTGTAGCTGGACATGGCGATCGCGATCTCGCTGCAAACGCACGAGCGTGTGCTTCCACGGGAGGACTTGGACGAGGACTTGAGCCTGAACAGACCACGGCGTCCGCCGCCACGCTGCGCGCTTTCGAGCGGCGCAGGAAGTGTTGGTGGCGGTGGAACTTCCAACTCTTCGACATGTAAAATATCCATGTCGCTCGCATCGCCGGCATGCAAATCACAGTCGTGGTTGCGCTTGGTGAGAAACCATAAATCGCCTCGCTTGCGGTGGAAGTACCCACGAAAGCCTACATGCGACGCGCGTATCGGGGCTTGGTGGGGCTTTCTGTCGCTTGGCCCAGGCGACAACGTGGTGTGTGTTGGCTCCGACACTGGAGCAGCCGGTGCGCGCGTCCAGCGGCCGTAGACACGAGTCCACAAGGACCGCCATTGTGGTGCGCTACCTGGCGGAAGTGCCGTCGTCGCGCGATCGCCTTGCCGCATCGTCGACGACCGGCGCTGATACTTGCGGAAGCGCATGACTTGTTCTCTTTGGGTCTCGCGCTTGTAGAATTTAGAAATGGCAAGCATCGAGTCATCCCAGTGCATGGGTAAATGACCAAAAACAAATAAGAAGTCAGGAAAGAACATCATATTTTCTTATTTTTATTTTCTTATTTGCCTACGACTTCGCTTGGTGGGAAGAATGCTGTGATCGACTGCTGGCGACGCTGTGGTTGTTCATCTCCACGCCCCTTGGTAGAGAACCCTTTGCGACCACTGCGATATCCTTTGCTTTTTTCACTCTTATTGCCGTGGGATTTGTTTCTCCCTTCACTGCCGCTTTTGCGTGCCGAGTGGGTCGCCCATCCTTTGCCCATCACAATTGGTGGGTAGTAACTAGAGCCTTCCATCAGCCATGGCGTGTGGAGCAACGAAATGTCCTCACCGAGGGCAGCCGCTACCTCTGGCAGCCATTGCAACACGTACTCTCCATATGGGTCGTAGTCTTTTGCCTGCTTGATCATATTGAAATACCGGTCTTCTTTTGGGTCATTGCCCAATCCAGCAACATACAGCCAATTGCCATAGTTGGACGCTGGATCATGGTCCAGTAAATGGGCTTCAAACCACTCGGCGCCTCGTCGCCAGTCAATTTTCAGATCTTTCACAAGAAACGACGCAACATTTTGTCTGCCACGGTTCGACATCCAGCCAGTCAACGCAAGCTCTCTCATATTGGCATCCACAAAAGGAACCCCAGTCTTGCCCTCACACCATTTCTGGAAATGATCCAGATCACTGGACCACTGGATTTTTTTCCCATAGATGCCGCCTTCCAGAAACAACTTGGTGCCGTATTTCATCGCAGCAAATTTCAAATAATCACGCCATAAAAGCTCAAACCAGACCCAATAGGTGCTCTCATTGCCGCCTCCTGTTGCCTCCTCGTACTTTGTCAAATCGTGGATGATCTGTCTCGCACTCAGGCAGCCCAGTGCGAGCCACGGGCTGAACTTGGTACTGTAATCCAAGCCCACGAGCCCATTGCGCGTCGACTTGTACGTGCGTACTTTACCACTGGAAAAATAGTACTCCATCCGGCGCAACGCCGCCGTCTCGCCTCCTTTCCATGGGAACGCCGAGTTAGCTGGCTGCACGGGCAACGTATCCAGCTCGTCCCAGATATTCTGGAAGTCTTGCGGTGGTGGTAGCACCTCCGGTAATGGAGGCAGTTGAGCTGGAAGCGCAGCCGTTGGAGATGCGACGATCGATGGATCCAGCTTGCGGGTCTTTTCGATCAACGTGCGGAACTGACTGTACACATCTGGAAGCTTCTGGATCGAGCAAGGCAGTTTATGCGGAGGCACCATCGTCGAGGTATGGACAATTGTGAGATCCACCTCTTTCAACTTCGTCTTCAATTGCGCGACCAGCAAATTCTCTTCGTACGTGTATTCGGCACTCATAAACAAACGCACTTTGTATTTTGTTGGGCTCTTGTACACTGGGAGCAAGTGGGTTTTCAAAACGTCAAGTGGGTCCCCATGGAAAATGACCAGATCACTTTTTTTGCCTTGCAAATTGGTCTTGAGATCGTAAAGGCTTTCCAGTAGAAACCGCCTTTTCAGGCCATCGCAACGAGGAAATTGGAAATGCCACGTTTTCGCTGGGGTTGTTTGGTTGTCCCCAACGAATCGAGGATCCATGATAAACACAGGCAGCAGTGTGGTGCATTGCTGCAACACTGCGGTCAAGACGGGGTTGTCATGGAGCCGCAGATCGTTGCGGAAGAGCACGATGCCAAGCGACTTGGCCATTTTGGTACTGCGTGTCTGGAAGCTGTTGCTGTTGCTTGTTGCTTGTTGTGGCTGGTGAGGGAAGAGAAGCTTTTGCAAATGACATGGTGTGTGGATCGAGCTTGACTTGTCTCTGGTTGGAAATTCGACGGTTTGCTTCGTTCAATGGAACGCCATTGAATTCCGAATTTAGCCATTTATCTCATTTTGACTTGATCTTTGTATGGGAGTCCATATTGGTCACACTGGATACGGGTGCATTGCATCGACCTCACGACCCACGAGTCGTGGGGTTGATCGCTGCGCATGGGTCCACGATGACGTCGGTGAGATCGCCTTGTCTCGAGTATGGGGAGGCGAGACACACCTCATGGTCCACGATGCTCTTTCGCGTTTTCATGATGTCTTCGATTCGTGAGCATGAGTACCGTCGCTTGCGAGCCGAACAGCCTCAGTGTTGCCACCGACCTCGATATCAACGCGATCTTTGAGTCGCTCGCTCGCCAGCTTGGGCACTTATCCAGGGAGCATCGACACAAGAGAAGGCAGCGTCGCAGCCTAATAGCAGAAGGCAGACAGAAGACCGACGTGACCGATGATGAGCGCTGCCGATGGCTGATTCGCTTGACGAGAAGCTCCACGACGTATTCACCTTGCCCGCAGCAATCCCAGTGGTGAGTACTTCGTCGTTACTGTGGATGTATTTTCTGCACCGGGGCTCACGACATTATGATTGCTTGTGTACGCATAAAATAAAGCTGAATGAATATCTCACGTCGATCCACCTGGACGACGACAATCCAGGCTTTCTATTGAGCTGGAACTTGGACAACCTGCACGCGTTTGTCGATGCAGCGAACGCTCAACACCCAAAAAAAGCGCCACCTCCAGTGTGGTTGCAGATGCCCCCACCACATATCACAGTCCACTCGTTCACAGACGATCTCGTCCACCAGCTCCACCGATTTGCAGGCGGCAGCTGCGGACGTCTGCTGCTAGCGCCCAATAGCCTATCCCAAATTGTTGGGATTGCAAGGACACTGGGCAACTTGGAGAGCGACGAGTTCATGCAAGAGGCCGCGCGTGTTGCGTCAGTCAACACTCTGGCCACGACGTATTACCTCACAGAGACAAACGCCCAGCAAGCGCAGCCATCGAATTTCCCACCGACGGGTCACAATGGGCGGCCATTGCTCCCGTTGTTTATCTGATGCGCTGCCATGAGATCAGATACCAGTCAAGTACCGTACCGTTTTTAAAAATGAAAAGCTCACATAAAAAAAAAAAAAAAAATCTTATTTTGTTTTGTTTGGTTATTTTCTTATCCCTCCTTTCTCTATGCCGCCAGGAAGCCACCGTCCACGATCAAGTTGGTGCCGTGGACGTATCGTGTATCGTCCGACACTAAAAACAAAACGGCATTCGCGACATCGAGCGCCTTGCCTGGCTCTTCGGCTGGCACACGGTTGGCATCGCTTGGCGCCACACAATCGCGCTTGTCGATCGAGTCGTCAATGGATCCAGGCGCCACAGCGTTGCAAATCACGCCTTTGGCCGCGTACTCGGTGGCAATTTGCCGTGTGAGCTGTGCGACGACCGACTTGGAGACACCGAATGTGAACGCTCCTTTGCGCGCGACCATGCCGCCGTACACGGACGAGATGTTGACGATACGGCCACGGATCGCAGCGTTATCTTGTGTGAGAAGCTGCTGTACGGCGCGCTTGCAGCTCAAGAACACGGCCTTGGCCGAGACCCCCAGTGCCTCGTCCCATTCTTTTTCTTCCGTATCGACAAACGGCTTTTGCTTGCCCTCGGCGAGTCCAGCGGGGATACAGTTCACCACAAAATCGATGCGTCCATGGGTCTTGGCCACCGCACTGTACGTGGCATCGACAAACGCCCAGTTGTGGAGATCGCCTTGGACAAGCGTCGCTTTGGAGGCACCAGGCACTTGGGCGATTTGGTCGATGACGCTCTTGGTTGCGTTGTTTGTTGCGTCTTTGACGTCGACGATCGTGAGCTTGGCGCCTTCGCTTGCCAGTCGCACGGCGATGAATCGGCCCAAGCCAGTGTTGCCGCCGACCACGACACCAATGCGATCTTTCAGGCGCTCGCCAGCTTTCGCACTTGTCTGCAAACATAACCGTCACCATCATTAGCATCATCATCCCTTACTACTACCCAGTATCTTAAAAGAACAAACGTACCACGGACTCGATGGCCTTGGCGGCCCGTGCAGCGGTTTGTTCATCGTTTTGCTTGAGTGCTTTGGCGATTTCTTGTGGCGTGAGTCCCTTTTTCTCCAAAAACAAGAGCCGTTCCGAGAGCGGTGTGTTTTGCACCTTTGGGTGCTGTAAGAAGCGCACGCCTTGCTCTACGAGTTCGTCGCGGATCGCCATTGTTCTTGTGCTTGGTTTGCTTGTTGGCGCTGCTTGTTGTCAACTGCTGGAAGGTTGTTTTTTTTTTTTGTGCTTTTTGGTGAGCTCTTTGTGTGATGTTCAAGCAGGCGATGTTGACGTGGGCCGTTTACTCAACTGGTCAGCGATTGGTTGATATTGGGTAACCCACATTTGGCCAATCATACAGTAGCGCGTACCTCAACTTACTGATAACTTATCAGTGATAAGGAAACAGACAAGATTGCATTCACCTCTGCTGTCTGATAAATGATTTCATATATCGCCTAACAGAGGCTGTCGCTTCCTGTGTTTCTTGACAAATATTGCGCGGAAGCATTTTGAGATTCGGCAATATCGATATGTTCTGGACGCGCAATTCTGCGGCTTCCACTGTGCCCACGGGCACCACAGGCGGCTCGTCTTCGTCAAGTACGTTTCCATCTATGCAAAGCCGACCTTCGGGCTTCTTTGCGGCGCTGGATTTGCGTGGCGCGAGCGACGACAATGGCAATCTTGCCAATCAAAGTGCCGGTGAAAATGCACGAGAAGTCGTCATAGCTTCCTCACAGAGCGGGAACGATGGCGACAAGAACAATAACAGCGAAGACGACAGAGGCGCACTACCTAACTCTTTCATTCTCTCGGAGAAGCGCCGCAATGAGCTTCTCCACGCAGCAAGAGCCAGTCGCTCATCATGGATCAATGGAGCCAACGATCCAAACACGACCAATGATTCCTCAGCGACGACGACGAAACAATGGAACGCGACGAGTGCGAATACAGTCAGTGTGCCTCTCCATTGCCAAGAGGCCATTGAACAGATCGGACTGGAGATGCAGGCGCTTCTGAGCAAGCTCGCGCAGCTCAAAGACCAGATCATTCCGAATGATGCAGTCACAATGGGCTCCATGGGCGACGACGATAATGAAGATAACCAAAGCAGCCACGATATCGTGACCATCGCCGACGAGCTACGCGAGCGACACGCCGAACTGGAGAGCTGGAAGCGCGTCCATATCACAGAAAGCGGTGGTCTGTCGGCGATGCAACGGAAGCGCATGACAGCGAGTGACAAGGAGATGCTCTTCCTCTTGGCTTTCCAAGAGCTTTTGATGCTATTGAAACATCCACTCGCTGCAGAGATTGTGTACCAAATCCAAGTCTTTGTCAAGAAATTTGAACACTGGAACTTGGAAGCAATGCTACGCCACCGTGGCTTCCAGGACCGCCCTGGAGGCCATGTGCAAGGGTTCATTGACAAACTCGTACAACAACTACAACACCACTCCGCAAGCGGCGCGTCTCTATTTGAAGCCGTTGCCCTCGAGATCTTGTGTCTCCACGACGATGAAGACCAGTTTTTTCATGAAGTTTTGGAGGCTTTCCTCATGGAGAAGCTGTATATCAAGGCGCTGACTCCATCGCTCAAGGCTGAAAAAGAAGACGACTTGCTTCGCGATCGACTCGAGTCGCTGAGCTTTGTGGAATTTCGCCATCTGGATCTGCCTGTCCCGGTGTCTCTACAAGTGGAGAAGCAATGGCAATCGCTCGCGGCACAGCTGGGCGAAATCGCGTCGTTCCCATCGCCACGGCGCAAAATGGACTGTGTGCTTCGCGTGTGCCAACAAGTGACGACGTTGCTTTCCTCGCTCCATGAAAAGCGCAAATTCCCATCGGCGGATGAGTTTTTACCTGCGTTGATCTACTTGCTTCTCAAGGCCAACCCCAAGCAGCTCAAGCGCAACGTCCATTTGATCTTGGAGTACCGCCGTCCGAGTCGGTTAGTATCGGAACCTGGGTATTTTTTCACGCATTTGGTGTCCAGCGTCGCGTTCTTGGAACAAGTGAATGGCGATTTGCTGACGATCACGCCCGAGGAGTTTGAAAATGGGCTCAAAAAGCATACGACGATCAAGAGCGCACAAGGCCTCGCCATGGCGATGGTGGTGGACACGATGGACAAAGAGACCGAGCGTAGTGACCAGAAACAACTGAAAGAAGAAGAAGTGAACGGCACGCCAATGGTGCAGGAGCTTCGCCTGCCCACAGTGTTGGATGTACGCGCGAGACGGCTCGCGGCCATGCACTGAGCACTTGGCTTGGTCATTGAAAAAAAAAGGAACAATGGGAGTATATCGATACAAAAATACAAGAAAATATTGTGAATCTAATATTATATCAAGCAGCCAAGCCATAAAACCAGAGGGCGTATATCCACTGGGGGGTCTGTGGCCAAACCATACTGGATGGGCGTCTCAGATGATCTTTTGCCCATGCCCACTCAACAAATGACGCCAAGGTGGGTAGTCTTGGGGTATTTCCTTTGTAGTTGCGGCCAGTGGACCACAAACTCATCGACAATATAATACAAAATCTTGCCAGTCAGTGACAAGCTCTGCACACGTGCAAAGCTTTCACAAAACACGAGTTTACAGTCGCGATGCAAACCACAAAACTTTAGCAGTAACACTACGGCGATGATCGGGATACAAGTGCCAGGTCCATTACAGACCACAAGCTGTGGGCGGTGGTGGACCACGTGGCCAATACAAGCGCGGAAAGACCGCAGCGTGGTCCACACGGAAGAGCGCCACGATTGGCCCACTTCTCGGCTTCGTGGGATCACCACAAACGAGTCGTTGCCACTTGGTTTCCAGTCCAGCAAAGTTTTTTCTTTGCTTGTCTTGTCGGTTTCCGCGATGACGAAGGTGATGGGAGTGTACACGTCGCGCTTGAGCTTCTTGATGAGCTTGAGCATCTCGGTCGTGTGGCCGCCAGAGCCCAAGACCACCATGGTCGCGATGGGCTCTTGGCGGTTGTGCTGCGTCTGCTTTGAGTGGGTCTTCTGCTGCGCGTCATACGCCTTCTGCGACAGCCGAAGTCGCGCCGGCACCAGCACGAAAGCTGCACGGAGGAGAACAACAGCAACGAGTGCGATGGATGCGCATGCAGCGACAAGGAGAGCCGCGCGCCAAGATGCGAAGAGGCTGCTCATTTTCGTTTGCCACGTTTGATCAATATTGGCAGCTCACCCAGATGAATGTGACACGAATGTAGCACGAATGTGCTCCGAAGCGAATTTACGTCATACTCTCACATGATTGGCTGAAACGAAGCAAGAGTGATGGTCGTTATCACTGAATCAACACTCTGTGTGGAAAGGAAAGCATCATCATGTTTCATGATTGGCTGAATGGCAAAGATTACCACTTCAAGCAAGAGCTCCACAGCCTGCAGAGCTCCTGATTGACGGGCGTGCGCAGCGGCGGGCGGGCGAGCGGCGGCAGCAGCGCTGCTCTGGTCTCTCATTCTCGGATTTGCAGCGCTACAAAGGCCCCCTCTGTTGACCATCACGGCGTCCCTCTCCATCGACTCTGTCGTCGTGACGCAGCCGCTTTCCATCACAATGTTCACCTCACTCAAGATTTTTTCGACTTGCGTCGCCATTCTGTACGTCAAGTTTGTGGTGGCGACTGGCATCCAAGCCATCAAGACTTTCGATGCAGGAGCGCGTCCACCAGAGGATAAAGACTTGCCACTCGCGCAAGGACGCCGTGCGCAAACGTATGGGTTACATACAGGTGAAGACGATGAGTCGCTCAAAAAGGCCCAACAACTTGAGCTGCGGTGGAAGCGCATTGTCATGAACGATCTTGAGTCCATCCCACTCGCATTGATCGTCTTTGGCGCTGGCATCATGACCAATGCGAATGAGACCGTCCACGGGATCGCGATGGTCACGTATACACTGGTGCGCTGCTTCCACACGTACGCCTACGCCCATGAACTGCAGCCGCACCGTGCAATGAGCTGGCGCATTGGTGTCGTCGCCGTCTTGGCCGCTGCGATCAATGGCATGGTTGGCGCGTATCGTATGTAGAATGAGTGACAAGAGATACAAGACAAAAAACGAAATGTACTGAATTAGTCGTTTTCAACCCATGCATCTTTGGGATCAGATAAACTGTCGGATGTCCTTGTTCTTCTCAGGCTTTTCTCTCACTGGTGGACAAATGATGGGAATGGACCCTCCCCTTCCATTCTTTTGGAGTTGGCGTACCGTGATGCCGTCACCATGACTACGAGCCAGTTCATGAGCTCGTTTCTCCTGAGCGAGTACCCACAGATTCTCAGTGAGATTCGCACGATCTTGGCACCCGATGAACCATCGCTGATTCGAGCTCACCTGTACCGCCTCAACGTCTACGGGGAAGGCGGATTCTTCAAGCCCCATCGCGATACACGGCATGGAGACACACGTATGTTTGGTGCACTGGTGGTTTGCCTGCCCACGGATTTCCAAGGTGGCGACTTTGTGGTCAAAAGCGGTGACGATGGGCTCACGCAGCGCTTTGCCTGAAGTGAAAAGGCCAACGCATGCGTGCAGTGGTGTGCGTTTTACTCGGACTGTGAACATGAAGTCGAGCGTGTCACTGGTGGCCACCGCGTGACGCTCACGTACTTACTGGAGCTTCAGTCTGTGCCGTCTGCTTCTGAACCTGGCACCGGTGCGCGCAGCTTTTGGGCGATCGAAGAAACGCTGCGAGCTGCGCTAGCCGATCCCACGTTTGCTCCGAATGGAGTGATGCTGGGCTTTGGCTTGAAGCATGCCTACGTCGTGGATGGCAACGCGACCGACTCGGTGCCGATGCTCAAAGGCTCGGACCGCGCTCTAAACGATGCACTGGACCGTCTTGGAATCAAACACGAATTTGTACCCATGTATGCGTCGGAATATTACCAAGCCACCATGAAAATCGATCCAGATGAGGAGGGGAAACGTACGTATGTACTTGATAAGATGAAACAGTTTACGATCGCTGGTGTCGACCAGCAGAAGCTGGGACAAGCTGACGAAACGGATGTGTGGCAAGGCGATGGCGTAGATCAATTGTTTGCTGGTACTTGGGCAGCGTACCACAAACGAGTGGACTACCCACCCGATGAAGACGCCGGCTTGGGTGAACTGAACGTTGAAGCACTGGGGCTAACGAAGACGACGCGAGTGGTCTGGATTGCGCCGCCAGTGGCGTTCCCATTGGTGAAAAACGCTGCGGCCTACGGAAATGAGCCCTCCATGGCGTCGTACTACGCAGCAGCATCGATCATCGCGTGGGTTCCTCCGGCTGACCAACGTACTGGTAGTATCCCTGCTATGCAGGCGTGATTTCGTAGTTTCGTGCTAATTTGAACGTGGCTGTGTTGCCTACTGCGGCTCATACACCGCCACTCCCACTTGCCGAGAAGCGCAATTTTGCTTCAATGGTCGCTCTTGTGCTTCTATGAATGGAATATGAATGAGTCGTCCTCACCATCAGAGGCAGGAGGAAGCAAAGATGAAGCGCTGTTTCAGGTTGGTTCTTTCTATGTACCACAAAGACGTCGGGTTGTGCATAAATGGGACAAACAGAGTGGAAGTGGCCATTAGCCGAAGACGGAAGACGAGGAGGTGCCGAGATAAGATACTCAAGATGCAGCGTCTGCTATATTAGAGGACGTCCTCAAACTCCTTTCATTTGTGAAAACCATCCTATAAATATACTTGGATCGATCAATCAAATCTCACTTGAGAATCTTCCCCAAAATAAAATGAGTGGCAACGAGTGGAACGCTTTCCAAAAAGAACATGCGGGCAAAGGTCTCTCTCGTACGGAGATGTCGGCGTTGTACAAAGCCTCCAAGAGCTCCAACAGCGGTGGAAGCAGCAGCAGCAGCAGCAGCACCACGCGCGGCGCTTCTTCCTACTCATCGAGTTCGTCATCATCCACAAGCTCCTCGAACCGGGCGCCATCTTCTTGGAACGAGTACCAGCACGCTAATGCCGGCCAAGGCTTGAGTCGCGCAGAGATATCGGCAGGCTATCATGCTCAAAGCCAGTCGACGTCAGCCACAAGGCCAGCTGCACCAGCATGCAGCGATCTGTGGGAAGACGAGGACTATGACGATCCATTCGCAAGCCTCGGGTTCTCGCTTCCGGTGGCGTCGTCACGATCGACAACAGCAACACCTGCTGTTACACGTGCTATGCCAACGACGCCAGCACCAGCGGCACGTTCACCAGTGCAGGCGCCACCACCAGCGAAGCCTACGCCAGCAACGCCTCTCCCTCCTGTGGTGTCTGCTGCTCCTATTAGCTCAGCACCACCTTCCAATCCGTGGAACGCCTTTGAGCGCGCGCACGCTGGTTGTGGCCTCACAAAGAGACAGATCTCCCTATTGTACCAGGCGTCGCAACATAAAAATACGACGCCTGCAAGCGCTGGCAGTTCAAGTCGCCTCACCAGACCTGGCTCAAGTTCGTCTCCGCCTTCTCGGCCACGCCAAAAGAATGAATTCAACGAATTCCGCAAGCAGTTCAAGAAAGACAATCCAGATGAAAAGCTCCCCATCGCACAGATCGCTGGGTTGTACCGCCTGCAGAAAGGGCAAGCGCATGGAAAAGATCAGCGTACGGCGGCTGGAGAGGCGACGGCGACCGAGGCAGCCAGGGCACAGCACCGCCAGTTCCTGGAAGACTTTATGCTGGAAATCGCTTTGATCCACGAGCAACCAAGCGAAAACGCACCACTGAGCGAGCAAGAAGAATGGACTCAGCTCGCACAGCTTCTGGAAGCCGAAGAAGGCAATTTCAACCGTCAGTCGTTTGTCAACGCGCATGAGTTTGAATTTGCACTCACTTTGTCCAGTGAAAACGCCGAGGCCCATGCGCGCACAATGTCTTCCCTGAGCGAGTGTAACTTGGTCGAGTTGCCCAGGCTTTTGCTTCCCATGGACAACAAGTCCCGGATTGGATCGGGTGGCTTTGGTACCGTCTACTCGTCGATGCTGGATGGATCAACGCCTGTGGCAGTCAAAGTCATCAACGGCGGTGACGCCCACGCCAAGACCCAGTTCAAGCAAGAGCTGCTGGCGATGATGCGTGCGTCTGCGCATGGGAATGTTCTCCGTGTACTTGGGTACACGATGATCCCACCACAGGAAGGCGGCCATCCGTCCTATGCGATCGTGATGGAGCTGATGAGCGGTGGCGACCTGGCCTTTGCGCTCCACCGCGACAAACGGGTTGAACTTTCTCAAAGTGACAAGCTGCGTGTGCTGCTGCAAGTGATCCAAGCGATCGAGTACATCCACTCACAAGGCATCACCCACCGAGACATCAAGCCCCATAACGTGCTTCTTTGCAGTGATCTTATGGTCGCCAAGCTTGCCGATTTTGGGCTCGCGGGTTTCAAGAATACCGCGCTGTCTATGGGTACAAGCAGTGGCTCGCAGGTGGTCATGGGGCTCACGCCAGCGTATGCTGCACCGGAAGTCTTCCAAGGCAAGCTCGCACATCGTGATACCGACGGGTGGAAGAAAAGCGACATGTTTTCGTTCACCGTGCTGCTAGCCGAAGTGCTCGTGGGTGAAAAACCGTGGGATTGCGACCCACGTCGATTCATCACGAACGCGGTCTGTATGCGTGCACAGCGGCCGTTCCAACCAGAGAAAATTGTGCTTCTTGGCAGTGCGAGTGATAATAAAATGCTCCAGTCTCTTGTTCTAGATGGATGGCATCAAGATCCAGGCAAGCGACCATCGGCCAAAATGATGCGGCAGCGACTCGAGCAGATCATCGCCAGTACGGCGAAAACGCAAGCCCAAGGTCAAGCAACTGGGACTGCGACTGGCTCTGTGGGCAAGGCTCGTCCCAATCCACGAGCGTCTAGCCCTCGTGGCGTAGATGCTTGGTTCGCGTCGTCTTCTATGAGTACAACAACCCATAGCACGTTCCATGATGGCGACGAATTCTTCGAGGCATGTGGGTCGTAAAAAAATAGTGGGATGGACTGCTTTGATGTCATCGTTTTCAACCCATCAAGAACACAACTGTCTTATCTCTTTTTGGTTTTGGATACCGTTGATCCATTGGATCGGACTTTTTGTTCTTTTCATTATTGTAATATTATCTCTAGTATTAATATGACGGAACACACTTGACCACCAAGACAAACCCACTTTTTCATGGTGGTTGTAGTTGACCCATTTATGCACGATCCGACGTGCCAGTCGTGCATAGAAAGTTCAAAATAGTCCCGTCTTTTGTTGTCTCAGCGCATCATCTTGCTTTTCCTGGGTCCTTGGATGTGCGAGGGTAATACTTTACTGCTCTCGAGCACGCGAGGAGCCTGGAGAGAGATAGAGAGAGAGAGAGAGAGAGAGAGAGAGAGCGGGTCAGAGCTGCTCATTTTATGGGCGGCTTGACCGACGCAAAGAAATTTCGCCATTATATTTGATATTCATGTGTATTAAAAGTTTTCAAAATGTCAAGTCTACGCAAATGTCCACCACCATGGGTGGCTCGATACCATGCATGTTCCCTGCTGGCTCTCTACGGCTTGGTACAGTACGCCCATTGCTTGCCTTGGACGCCGCCTGAGCGATAGACAGGCAGCGCGCACCACGACTTGTGCGATCGTGCGGTCGTGATACGGCCTTTAACCCAGGCATACACCCCCAAGCCATTGCTTCGGTAGTACTTCCAGTCTTGGAGACACTCGCGGTCGTTGGGGTCGTCGGTGTACTTCCAGTGGACGTTTTCTTTCCCACCAGAGCGGTACATCTTGGCCATGGCCCACGGCTTGGTGTCAAAGTTGGCCGTGCAGGCATACGGGCCATTTAACTTGGAGTTGTACCACCACAAGAAAACAGGATAGCCAAAATCCTCGATGAATCGGCCTTGTGGACGGGTTGGTCCAATTTTGGTATTGTTTGCACTCTTGAGTCCTAGTAGTGGGCTGGAAGCGTGGACTGTGCCGATGTCAGACGACATCGTCGCCGTGGTGGAGCCCCCAAGAAGGCCCACGATGGCAAAGAAAAGCTGGGTGGTCTTCATTGGCGATGGGATGTGGGTGTGGGCGGCTGGTTGGCGGGTTGGGTCGTTGAGCTGGGTGGCAAATTGAGTTGTGACGATGTCTTCTTGATGTGCCGCGCGAAGAAGGATGGATCCAGGGGGTGTGATGCAGCAGCACTGGATGAGGAAACCCCATTGGTGATCCTTACTCAAATGTTTCGCGCATACCTTCAGTTTGCTTGTCTTGGTGGAGGGTCGCTGAGGCTAGTGGAGTGGTCGAAAAACATTCGGACCAGCAACGGGATAGTAAAATCAGTTGAAGTGGATTTTCCATGAAGTATAATACTATCCGAATTTACCGAAAATCCATTCACCATAGCGCACCCGTTGAGGCAGTAAAGCCAGTACAGTACTGTAGCTCCTGATTGCCCAGTTTCTTGTTTCTCGTGGACGCACCAATGACGAAGCCTCCTAGTTCATTTATAACACACACTCACACAAATCGAATCATCCGTGATCTGGCCCAGAGATCGCCTCCACAGGTGTTTCCGCTGAACGACCACCAGCATCGAGTCCACGCCAGTATGCGTGTCCATTTTGTCTCCCACCAGCCACGAGGCAGTGTGCGGCACCATGATGAGAGGCAGCTCCGTGCTGCAGCGAGCCTCAAGGAGCAGCCAAGGGGGTCACTGCAACAGCAACGTTTGCTTATGCCAGGCCCGGGGCATCCTTCGCGGCCGGCGTTCATTGCCAATGGAAATTCACTTCCCAACTCTCCACCCATCCACCACCACCTTTCTCTTCTCCTGTCTTCAAAGCCCACAAGAAAAGATGGTGCTACCAGCGGCTCTTCTTGTCGCTCTCATGGCCGTTTGGGGGGCTGGATCCACCACCAGCCAAGACGTGGAGGAGGCTGCTTCGTCGTCAAGCACAAGTTCCAACGAAACTAGAGCGCTTGATGAAACTTGGAGCGAAAAGGACGACAACAATTGTGGCCGATATCCCACGCTCACGCCAGCCAAGTGGTGGTACAACAATAAGAACGACGATCGCCCTCACCGCTGCATGAAGAGCAACGACGAACCGTGGACCATGCTCAACGCCTACCGCTCCGGTGGCGAGTGGAACGTCCACTGGAAGTACACCGACGACCCGAATGACCCAGAGTGTCTCACTGACTGGACGTACTACCGCACCCGCAGTACGTTATGGCTCGCCAAGAATATTCCTCGCTTGACGACCATCCGCTCGGATACGGGCAAGCCATGGTGTGCGCTGCCCGTGTACCGTTCCGGTGGCATCAAAGGAGCCCTCTGGGAAGATTGCTATTGCGACTAGAAAATCCGGCAACATGGGGGCATTTTTAGCGAGACAACAAAAACTCAGGTCTTTCTGCAGTAAGTACTTATCCTTCCTTCACTTATTTTCTGAATAATATTTTTTTTTTTTTTCATTTGATATTTATTGGATGGGTCAGCTTGTTTATTCGGGTTTAGGAAAAGCCGAACCCGACCCGTTTTATATTTGCCACAGCAAAAATGGAGCCACCAACAATGAGCGACGACGGTTTCGATGGCAATCGTTTGCCTCAGCGCCACACGCGCAGGCGCTCTTCCGCGAGACATGCGCTCGCCATGCGCCACCTGACCGTACGCCATTCTTCGTATGGGGAAACCTTCAAACTCCCTCGTCGTGTGGCGTTCACGTGGCGCGATTTCCATTCTCATGGGCATGTCCGACAACGAAGAGTCTTGGACTATGACGCGCCGCCACTGTCTTCTCATCGTCGTACACGTAATGCCTCCACCAGTGGCAATGCGACTGCTGCCATGGGTGTGCGTCTCTCATGGAACGAATTGCTTCGCGAATACCGTGATATCCAAGCGCTGGTGCCTGTGTCCGAGATGGCTGCGATGTTCCATGAGAACCGAACCGCATGGACGCCTCTCGCGGCGTACCCGCCACCCGCGCCGCCGCCAACGAAGATGGAGAATGCGAGGACCGCCACCGCGTCCGCTGTTGCTGCTCTCCCACAACCACAGCGGCTGTCAGTACAGCCACTTGCAAAGCCAGCGCCAGTGGTCACACTGCAGAGTATTTTGCCATGTGATGCGTTTTTGCCGCCCTCGCGCCACCCGCCAGTCACTACTGGCACCAAACAACCTGCAAGTCGTAGTCCACGACCAGATGCAATCGAAACGCCCAAGCCTGTGGCCACGCTTTCCAGCTTCGTGCCGTGCGCTGCTTCCCACAAGGTCGTCGCCCCAGTATCCGCCATGGCCACCGTACTCTCTTCCCGCGCTTTCCCAGAAGGACCTAACAACACACTCACGGGCGATTTCGAAGACCCCCTTGAATCCACAACACAGATGCTTGCGATCGATCAGACAGCCGCCACGTGCAGTGTACCCACCATCAACCGAGCGACTGCCATGGGTACGCGAGCTAGCCATGCCACCGGTTGTTGCAGCATGCTTCTACCCGCCATCGACTGAGCGGCTCCAATGGGTGGCTGTATCCACACCTCTTGATCCCCTTCCTTCTCGCCTCGGTGATCCTCTCGTGGACATTGGGTCGTTGTCACTCCCCGAGCCTCCAGTGACTCACAAACGCTTTGGAACCGAGGAGTTGTTGCAGCCTTTATCAGCGATCCATCACAGTGATGAGGAGGAGAATATCGCAGCCAAGTCGTTGGATTCCATCATCGCATCGGGGCAGCAGTTTGCTGTGGAGCTGACACGCACGCTACCGCTGTTTGTGGCTATAAAGAAGCGAGATACTACCAAAGCCCAAGTGCCTCTCGCTCTTCCAGAGCTTGAACCATGCAAGCCATCTGCACCACGAGACGCCCTCACTGGTGACAGCCCCACGGAGTCATTGCCCTTCGAAACCCGCACTTCACCACCTCCACGAAAAGCATCAAAATCGCCTCATCCAAAAGACTACAACGACTATGAGCTTGTGCCCTTGAAGCAGAGGCTCACGATGGTCACGTCCACCAACGAGTCGTATGTTGTCGGCAAGAGCTACTCAGGTATCATCAATAACACCGATGAAGCTGTCGTTGTTCGTGTGGTCGCAGACGCTGTCTCTTTGCGTATCCAGCCAGATTTTGACAAAATGGTCGCCACGCTTGTCGAAATCTCTTCAGCAAACCCATCGATCGCCACAGTTTACGGGTCTGTCACCTTACTCAACGAGCAGGACGGCACCAGTGTCCAAGGGTTCGTGATGGAAAATGTACTACATTTAGATAGTCTGGCGACCGTGCTCCACTACCACCACCACAAGCCACAGCAAGCAGGCTCCTCCACGGTCAAGGGCTCGGAGACGCAAACAAAGATTCGCTTGCTTCTTCAGCTGATCGAAGCGATCCAATGGCTCCATTCCCATGGCATTGTCAACGGCGATCTGAATGCCCAGAATGTGGTGGTCTCTCAGGATGGCAATACGATCAAGCTCGTGAATACGGGCTTCACCAGAATAGAGGCCCTTGCTCGGTCCAGCAACTACGCTATCTCACCGATGGAAGCAAATGACGCCAGGTCCCTCCCTGGATCGTCTTCTTGGCTAGTGGGCTGTACACCCGCGTACGCGTCGCCTGAAGTTTTACGAGGCGAATTGTCTCGCCACGATCTGGACGGCTGGAAGCGAAATGATATGTATTCCTTCACTGTGCTGCTGGTCGAATTGATGCTGGAAACGCCGCCATGGGAAGGAGAAACGCCTTTGTTTGTGTGGAACAACGCCGTGAGTCACCTCGACAAGCGACCCTACGATCTGCAAGAGCTCCACAGCGACGGCAAGAAATGCCGAGCGCTGGAGACGCTGGTCCGGAGCGGATGGCACGAAGACCCACAACAGCGACCGACGGCGTGTGAGATGGCCCAGGGGCTTCGCTTTCTGTGAATTTGGATCAGTCAGGTCTGGACCATGAGAAGTGCACAAAAGACACTTTTCTGATTCCCACGGTCTCGATTTTGACTTTGATTTTTGCAAGCGACAATGGCTGCTACTGCATCCACCATCAAGACCAAGGTGGAAGGCACGCTGGAAAAGTCTCCATCCACGCTGACTTTGGTCGTGTGCCATATCACGATCAACAAGCCGCCTCCACCTGGAGCGTAACCGTCCGCGCGAGGTATGAGGGGTGTCTTTTTATGTGGACTTGGTACTATGGTTTTGATTCTCTTTGGTTTTTGGGTGGCCGTATGTTGAAGTATGACTGTACATTCAGAAGGTAGCACAACACCACGTATTATACGTCGAAGTGCTAATACATATATTGGTTTCTGTTGACTGACTTGAACCAAGTACGCATCGACGTACCGTATCTGGATGTGGGTTATTTCACTCCCGATCGGTATTTTTCTTGGCCATTCTTCGCGATCCTCGAAACGTCGCAAGCACGCCGTTCAGCCCACCAACAAGCACACAAAGCTGACCGATCGTCCACCAAACCATACGATGCGGCTGCAGTTCCATCGCGTAGCTGTAGGTATGCGCGATGCGCACGATTGTAAACACTGCCATCACAACCACATTGACCATCTCCTGGCCACCGAGAAGCACTGAGCCAAGCAGCACAAGCAAGCCTATGGGGATGGTCTCCAAGTCGTTCTGGACGATCCGCTTCC
The DNA here is from genome assembly GCA_023336165.1 of Pythium monospermum. Classification (NCBI taxonomy): domain Eukaryota; phylum Oomycota; class Peronosporomycetes; order Pythiales; family Pythiaceae; genus Pythium; species Pythium monospermum. Next base: position 40,820 of record JAADWJ010000059.1, read on the forward strand.
ACCGGTAGTCGACCGCTCTTGCTGCCAACACCTCGTCGCTCAAAACGCCACCATTGAGCCCATAGTTCTGCGTCGGCATGGCATCTCCTTTGAATTGGTTGTCCTCTGGAGACCGCATGCCGGCGTCAAACGACTTGCCGCCTTGGATGGTAAGCGTGATGAACAGCTTGAGGAAAAGAGTCGTGGAACACACTGCAAAGGCCCTGATCGCGGCGCCATTGACCGCGACAAGAGGCGCCATTCCGGTGCCTGGCAGTGGCGGCATGTTTGGTTGGGTTTTCCTTTGAACGTTGTTTTTCTTGGAAGGATACATGTGGTTTTGCAATTTTATCATCCTATGGTGTCCAATATCGTAATATTCAGACCCAATTCCCACAGGAATGAATGCAGGGATCTTGACAGAATGTGGGTCACTTGTCTCACGAACGTTCCGCTACCAACTCAAATACAAGCCTGTTCTTTCCCGAAGCCAGTGGAATGCGTCGTCGTAATCCGGCGTGTTTATTCTCGCAGGTGGCTTCATCGACCTTCTGATCGCTCAACGCTCAAAGCGCACAGGACGCGCTCTTCAGAGACCACATTCCCTCCTTCCTTCGACAGTCATTTGTGGATTCTTCTCCCCTCCCTACCTCTTCGTCGCTCTCCTACTCTCTCCACCATGTCGACCGACGCTGTCAAGGCCTTTGCCGTTTGCTCGACGGCGCTTTTCCTCAAGCTGTTTGTCACGCTGACCATCCAAGGCGGCAAATCGTTTGACGCTGGCGCGCGCCCTCCAGAGGATAACCAGTTCAACAGGGATGGCATGCCGCCACAAAACTACGGGCTCGCTGGCGGCGATTCAAACGACCACAACCCGTCCGCGGCCGTGCTCAAGGCAAAAGAGATCGATTTCCGCTGGAAACGCATCGTCCAGAACGACTTGGAGACCATCCCCGTGGGCTTGCTTGTGTTTCTTGGCTCGGTGTTTGTCGGTGGCAATGAGACCACCAACATCATTCTGCTGGCAGCGTTCACTTGTGCGCGGATCTTACACACGTATTGCTACGCCAACGAGCTCCAACCATATCGCGCGTACTGCTGGTTCCTTGGCCAACTGTGCGTGTTGGCTGCCGGACTCAACGGCGTCATCTCGTTCATCATCGAGTAAAATGGACGCCACACAAAGTCGCCTTTTGATATTTTTATTTTCATGTTTTTTTTCCTTGACTGGAATGACCAAAAAATATAAAAAATATAAATGTTTTTAAAAAAAAAAATGCAGTGGCTCTTACTGGAAGCTCAGCCGCTGTTGCCATCAGCAGCAGCAGTTTAGGCTTCCGTCTCGATGGATTAGGCTCGTTGCATTCACCTTCGGGTGGACGTATCTCGTTTTTATTTTTTTGGTGGAGATAATATTCGATCGCGATTTCCACTGGAGAGATCTCACTGCCAGTGGTATCAATGAAACGCGCCCACCTCGTGTAGTCTTCTCTCCCTTCGCGCGCAGCTGTCACAGCCGCGCTCAGTGGGAGCTGGAGCCAGCAAGAAGAACCCATGAAATGGAGATGCTTTTGATCCACTTGTAAACACATCGACTCGGGCTGGCGTTAGTATCGTGGTTCGACCCAGGGTCGGGCGAGTTGCCATCGTTTGAAGCAGCAGATCCTTCCATTAGATCAGAGGGAGAGCTGCTGCGATTACCGGTCCTTGCACAGATCTCACAAACGCTGGAGGCAAATGGAGAGCCACAGCACAAACGGTCCCCACTTGCACTGGACGCCGCCACAATTTTTCGTGGAATGGGGATATGCAGGAGATGCCGACCACCGTCACAAATGAGCTGGTCAAAATACCCATCAGCCAGTTGACGGTCCTTTCTCAGGCAACGGCAACTTCAACGTCCAGGCTGGGTCTAACAAATATGAACCCGTTTCCAACTTGCCAAACCCGTTTACACGACAACCCGTAATCAGCCCACACTCACTCCTGTCCGACCGCGCTCTATTTGGGTGCGATCATTCTGTGGAGCTCTTCAATGATCGACATGTCGACCACCATTTGCCCATTTCCTGCTTTCCAAGCCAGAACAACAACAACACCACCAAATAAGCAACAACAGCAACAAAGTCAAAATGGTGCTTGGACCCGCTGCGATCAGTGTCAAGGCCTACGTGGCCTGCTCCAGCATCTTGTACACCAAGTTCCTCGCGACGACTATGGTGCAAGGCGGCAAGACTTTCAAATCTGGGGGCCGTCCGCCAGAGGATGCGGCTCTGAAGGGGCTCATGAAAGGAATGCCAAAGCAAACGTATGGGCTCGCGGCAAGCGACGACCCAAAGCTTCTAGCTGCACGCGAAGTCGAGCACCGCTGGCGCCGCGTGATCGCAAACGATCTGGAATCGCTGCCGTTTGCGTTTTTCATCTTTGGCGCGGGCTTGTTTGCTGAAGCGAATGAGACCGTCGCGGTCGGCGCGATGACCGTGTACACAACCGCGCGGCTTGCGCATACGTGGGCGTACGTCAACTCGAAGCAGCCACACCGTGGGTACTTGTGGGCGCTTGGCGCTGTGTCCATCATGGTCGGTGCCGGCAACGCAGTCGTCGCGGTGTTGAGCAAGTAAGTAAATCAATTCAAAGACAGACGAATAAGAACAGAAGAAGGTAGAGCTCTACGCAGCCAACAGATGAGATTTAATATACATCACTTGTGAGTGTTGTAAGACAATCATATTTCGTCTGTGAAGGACTGCGTTGTCTTTTTGTGTCGAGATGTACAGGAACTGCGCCTATTTTGATGGGATCTCTATGACGACTGCTCCCTGGGGCCTGAACAGCGTGGCATACACGCGCAATCAGACCAACACACATCTCAATGGACTGTAATTGCACCGGAAGAGCGGAGTGATCATGATGTTGCTCACAGGACAGGGTTGCTGATGATTTCGAAGACAGACGATCACGAAGTGCCACCGCGCACTATTCAGAGTATGTAGCCATTTGTGCGACATATTATTTTATATACAGAGCGCTCTATTAAAGACATGTCATGGAACAACACGTCCAGCCTGGCAAAGGTGTCGACACCTTCCTTCATAAACACCAACGCACTAGTCTTGCCATACATGGTACTGACAGTACAAAACAAATAAAAGTGCGTTTTTCCTTTCATTATTGCAATCTCCACCGCCGACCAAAGCTGCACCCATCCAGTCACCACCATGCAGACGGCCAGCAGCTCCAGTGCCAAGACCTTTGCTCTTTGCACCGTCATTTTGTACGTCAAGTTCCTCGTCACCGCGCGGATGCAAGCGCTTCGCACTTTTGCAGCCGGTGGGCGGCCACCAGAGGACAACAAGCTCGCGAAACTGACCAAGCGAGAAGGGCCGACCCAAAACTATGGGCTGCTCATCGACATGCCCACTACGGAAGGAGGAGACGCCGCCACGGAGGATGCCAAGAAAAGCGCTCATCTGCTGGCGCTTAAAAATGACCAGCGGTGGAAACGAATCGTCGCAAACGACGTGGAATCCATCCCTTTGGCTCTGCTTGTCTTTGGCGCGGGGCTGATCGTAGAGAGCCAAGAGGGCGTCCAGTGTGGCGCGATGATTGTGTTCACACTGGCTCGGCTTGTCCACACGTATGTTTACGCTAAAAGCATTCAACCATGGCGATCGCTTGTGTGGTGTATCAGTGTCGTGGCCGTCCTCACAGCAGCAATCAACATCGTTGTCTCGGTTTTTGCAAAGTAAAAAATCAGATCTAAAATGACCAAAAATACAAAAACGTGTTTTAGACCTATTTTAGGCTCTGAAAAACAAAAATTACGGCTCATCTTCATCTGTCAAAATCATTTCTCTCCGCTTGGACGACCGAGACGAAGTACTGCCAGTTTCTTTTTTGGATTTTTTCTTGCTCTTGATCTTGGTCGATGGTTCTTCATTTTCATCATCGTTCCGACCACCAGTTTTCCGTAAACTTGTTTTTTTCTTTTTCGGTTTCTTCATTTCGTCATCTCGGTCTTCAGTAGTTCGTGTACTTGTACTTCCAGAGCGCTCCATCGATGGCGTCGCTTCCTCCATCAGCATCCGCCGAGCGTCTTGCTCGGCCTGGCGGATCGCTGCCAGCACATCTTGGTTTGCTGTAAACGCGTTTTCACTGGCGCTTGACACTGCAGAAACCGTAGCACTGGCCGCCGCAGACGACAACGACACCGACTCAAATTCGTCATGGAGCGTTTTGGATTTGGATTTGGATTTGGACGTCTTGCGGGCAGCTGCTCGTTGCCGCGACGAGTTGTACGCAGCAAACCGGTCGTTCATCTCGTCGTCGTCTTCTTCCTCATCTGATAATTCCAAGTGCTTCTTCTTCTGCTGTGCTGATACCGGCACGGGTCGAGTGGCAATACTACTGGCGCGCCTGGTCTCTTGATCCGAATCGCTACTGCCACTGTCGTTGAGAAAATCGTCTAACAACGACCCACTGGGCATCGCAGGCGCAAACGACGGCGAGCCGTTGGCCATGCGAGCACGCGCTTCCTCTTGCAGGCGTTGCATCGACTTGGCAGGAGGCATTGAAGCAGCCACAACAGCGGCAGGAGTGGAGACTGGGGCGGGGACGGTTTGTTGTGGCGATGAGACGTCATCGTCGTCACGGACCTCTACAGCGGTGGTAGTCGTAACAACGTCGTGGGTATCTGTCGTTCTGGGCACAAACGCACTCTCGTGGGTTGACAGTACCATTGGTGGTGATGCACCTCCCTCGTCCTCTTCAGAATCATCCAAAAATGCTCCATTGAGTTGGTATACGGGAGATGAAGAGCTCGTGGATGGGTCTTCTTTGGCCAGACTGTTCAGCGGTGGTGGTGTTGTGTCGGTCGCCAACTCGTCTTCGTCATCACTTTCATTTTCATCGTTCAAAAGCGGCGTCTCGTCGATGGCCACCACGAAATCATCACCAGCATCTTCACCCTGATCCTCTTCTTCGTCTTCTTTCTCCAGCAGAAGTTCGCCTTGGACGATCGCCTCCACTGCACAAATCTCCATGTCCTGCTCCTTCTCTTCTTCCAGCTCCACGTTCGTGACTTCATCACCACCAACAACAGACTCTTCAAGAGTGTCACTTTCGACTTTTTGGTCCGCGTCTTCACCACCATTTTCAACGTCACCCTGTGAACTGATATGTGGCACGTCATCATCGACAGTGGCGTCATCGGCACTATCAAGAGGGGATTTCTCTTCCTCCGCCACTTCATATGCTGACTCGGCAGCCGTCGCCACGCCAAGAGAAGCTTTGATGCGTCGATGTGGTGACGAAAGAGGCGACGTAACTGCCTTCCGTGTGGGTGACGGCGACGCCGGCGCTCGTGGTGGGCGAGGAGGCGATGACGGTGGTGGCGATGCTGTCTTGGTGGTCGCTTCTGCTGCTGCTCCTTGTGGTTGCTGCTGGTCGACTGTTTCAGATACGTCCTCTTCCACAGCGAGTTGCACGCTCCCGCTAGGACGACGAGGTGACCGTTGCATCGTCGCCGTGACTGGCCGCGCTGGTGCAGGCGCCGTCGGTGGAGCTGGTGGAGGAGCAGGAGCTGGTGGTTCGACTGACGTAGCAGCAAGAGCCTTGGTCTTGGTCTTGCTCTTATTCTTGGTCTTCGGCACCCTCGAGTTCGAGTCAGACTCGGATTCGTCGTCATCCTCATCATCCGAATCAACAAACTTTTGTTTATGGTGCTTGGCACCGCTGGTATTTGAAAACCCGCGTCGCGGCCCGTTTGGTGCGATGCCCACGACCACGTCGGCAGTATCATCATCACCGTTTTGCTCTTCCTCGTCACTGTCTTCGTCGGAATAAAAATGATCCAAATCACTGTACCGTGGCTTGGGCACTTGGAAATCTTCCAAATGCATCACAGCCTTGCCAGCTACTTGCGTATCAGCTGGCACGGCACTGACACTGGCACTCTGGACAGACGTGGAGATACTACTGCTGGTGGTGGTGTTGTTCTGGCTTGGAGTCTCCAGCACAGCCGCCGTAAAAATCCCCTCATCACTTGGTGGAGTCTTCATGGACCCCCGCCGTCTCTCTTCACTGCTGTATTCAATCTTCAACCCGCCACCGACTTGCGCCGCCAACACTGCAGTGCGCTCGGGCAAATCTTCTTCCAACTCGATTTGGACAGTATTACTACTACCAGCTGTAGTAGTAACTTGGACGGGCTTTTTCTCGAGAGCAACAGCATCATCCGCATCACCATTCACAGGCTGGTGTGAAGCAGTAGTATGGCTGCTGCTCCCAGTGACCACGATATCGCTGCTGCTGCTCTGCGTACGATCCAGCCGCGTCTTGCTCCGTGGTGACTCTTCATCCTCCTCCTGGCCTTGCTCTCTTGCTTTCTCCACCACCACCCCGGCAGCGTCCGCTGTTGTTGTCTCTGGAAGAGGAGCACCACTAGCAGCAGCTTGTGTCGGCGGTTGCTGCTGCTGTCCAGAGATCCGGCGTCCCGTCGTGATATCGGATCCCGTTGACTTGATATGGTCCAAGTATTCGACATACCGTTGTTCCGAGATTTTCGTTTGTAAATCATGTTTCAAATGCGTAAACTCATTTTCCACGATTCTCAATTGTTGGCGAATCGTTTGTTGTTTGAGTTGCAAAAACGGGATCCCTAAATATTGGTGCAGTGCCTTCAACCCATAACAATTCAATAACGAACATTCAAAATATAACAATTCATGGGGCCGTCGCCACGTGGGCTTGCTGTTCAACGCGTGGGCGCCACCGCCATACAGTAATTCGTGGATATCTTCTTTGAAAATCTTGCGTTGGTTGCCACAATCACGGAAATTGCCCAACACAAGAGTTGGAATATGGACAGGCACATGGTCCAGTTGATGGCGAACGTATTCCAGTGTATGGGGCTTGGTGACGTCCAGTAAAAAGACCACGCCGTGGGTCTCGTGGTACACATCCACAGTGCTCGCATCGACCGTCGCCATCACATGCGCGCCACTCGCAGTGTTGCCGCTTTGCTGGAGCTGCAGCGCGGTGAGTCCAAAAGGATTCACTTCAGCGGCATTCTCCCCTGATGGAGTTGCTCGCCCTGTTGCTGGATCGCTGCCAACATGGAAGCCCTTGTCGACGACATCCCATACATCGCACTTGATGGATTCTTCGGAATTTGCACGGAAATTCCAATTGATCGTTGCGCTTTGCAATTGCGGAGTCGGTTCATGGGAAGTTGGGATCGGATCGCCTTTCAGTCGTTGGAAAAGCGAGGTCTTGCCGGTGCCTTTGTCGCCACGAAGAATGATCTTCATGTTGTACGTGATGCCGCCGCGGACGCGCTTGCGGATGGTCTTGTCCATGCGCTGAATTGAGCGGTCAATCGCTGGATGCGCGCCATTATTGGTAGTGGCGGTGGCATCGTTAGATGACGAGGAGAAGCTCTTAGCGCGCCGTCCCGCCGTGGGCGTGCGTGGCGATGGCAGCACACCGCCTGGACTGCTCATGCCTCCACCACCACCAGGTGTGAAGCCCCGCGGCGTGAGCCCGTCCCCCATGGGGCGGCTTGCATCGTTGCCCATGGATCTGGCTGGTGTTGCCTTCTGGATTTTCGGCTTTGAGAGGGGTCAGTCACAAAATATCAAAAATGAATTGTCAATTCAATTGTTTTTGAATTGATGGAGTCGATTCAATTATTACGTAATAAAGGGAAACCTCTACTAATCGATGGGATACGACATTATGGCTCGTACATTGGCGCGAATGGCTTGAAATCCGTGTTCTGCAGCCAGTTTTCGGCAGGGTAATGGACGTTGTGGCTCTCCACGATATGGACCGTGTACGCGTGGCGCGACTTGGACGATTTGTTGGCGTTGGAGTAGTGGACAAAGGCATTGTGGAGCAGCACCAGGTCGCCTTTCTTGGTCTCGATGGGGACACTTTTACTGATATCGAATGGCTCAGCTTGGTCCGGCACCGTTTCCAAAAGGTTTCCTTGCTTCTCTTGCACTTCTTTGCTCGTACGCTGGAAGCGCTGACGCACTCCGTCCTTGTGGGAGCCGGGCACACCATATAGACACCCGTTCTCTGGCGAGCAATCCTCCAGAGCCCACCACAGACCCGTCACGGACTGTGGCTCCGTGTACAGGAAAGTACCGTCCTGATGGGGCGACACCTCACCACCGATCGACGGCTGCTTGAAGATGTACATGGACTGCACGACCATCGGACGCACGTACTCGAGCGACTTGACAATCGCTTCGACTTGTGGCGAGTAGCTCACGGCTTGGAAAACGGGATCCAAGTTGTGCAAATTGTGGCCAATCTTGTTGATCGCAAGCTCTACTGGCACACGCAGCGTTTGCTTATCGTCTTCAAACGCATGCTCTTCGAAAAAGTACCGGATCTTGTCACCCGAGTCAAGAAAGTACACGTCGTTCATCTTGCGGGACTGTTCATTGGTCGTGAAAATCGAGCGGTGCTCCTTCACGTCACACTTGCTGACGATTTGACTCGCTTGATCCATCATGTTGGCGCATTGCTCTGGCTTCAAGAAGTTGCGCAGATGGAGATACCCATTGGTATGGAAGAAATCGAGCTGTTCCGAAGTCAATCCTTGCGCGGCGGTCTCGGCAGCGTACGAGATCGCGCGGCTCTGCGAGCTCGCACGAGGAGATACGGAAAGAGACATGATCTTGCGCAGCATCTAACGATACGATAGCTGTGGTTGTGTTGGAGTTGCGTTCGGCGTGGTCTTGTTCTGGTGGCAACTGAATGAGTGGCCTCTGGTGTTGTTGCTTGTCTTTTTTTCTTCGATGATCAAAGATGAGGTGTGCAAGAATTGACCTAATGTGGTCCACACCATTTCTATAAATTGATGTGAATGTGAATGATATCAATTCATATGGAAAAGCTCCGATAAAAAATCCAACTTCAACATGACGCGTTTGTTCTGAGCAGCATCATTCTCTGTCGCAAGGCAAATGCCCAACGCCAACACCAATGGCAAGCAAGCACATGTCCAACACAGTTGCAAGGGAAGATCGCATTGACGCAGATGCGCTCTGGGCAGCACGTGACACAGAAATGCCTGAGGATCTGTATTTGACGAAAACGCGCGACGACATCACGGTGCCCCACCGCCAGGGCCTCCGCCTGCGATGACTCACGACCAATTAAAATGGCTACCAAAAACTCCCTTGTTTTCCTTCGTTTTTCTCTTCTTCTTCTTCTTCTCTCTCGTTCCCAAACTTGTTGCTGGTCAAGTGGCTTCACCCTGCTCAAACGAATATCCTCGTAACTGCCTCCTCGGATCGAAACGGCTTCAACGTAACGACTCGTATGGTGGGGGCTCTGGCAATACCGGTACCAGTATCATAACACCCTTCGTGTTAGCAGCGACTGTGTCTATAGATCTTCACATCCATGCGACGGACCAGACTCAACGGTCGGTTACGAGGTCAACCTCCTCCCGCCCAGACACCACAAACACAAACAGTAGCCGGTCCATCGGTTCCGTGTAGTTACGGTGTGTCTGTGGCTGGGCACTGCGACGGTGAAACCGAGAGATGCGATGCAGCAAACCCCCGACATGGCCATCATGAAGAGAGCGGTAACTACTGTAATTTTCCAACTTAAAAAGTGGTGGCATAACTACAACTGCGCCACGAGTGAAACAAGCAGTCGTCTCTTCCCCCACAATCACACACACACAGCAAGCTACCTACACACAGAGACACCATGGTCGCAACTGTATCAAGTAATCCAAAGAAATGCCCACCTAATATCCGCACAGGCGCTGTCCACGCCCCCGTGCTCGTGTCGCCCATCTCCGTCGCCCATGGCGTACGTCTTTTGGCCATGTTTGATCTGTGTTTGTTGCATCACACTAAGTCATTTTCCCCAATAACAGAACGCCATGATGGGTGTAGAAGGCAGCAAAAAGGGTGCCAACTGGATGCGCGACCAGTGGGTCGCCAACCTCAAGAAGAAGCGGATGGGCTCCGGTCCAGACGGCACTGGCGATGGCGCCCCGTCCGCGTCGAGCGGCCTCGTGCCGACTGTCAAAGCGGGCATCCGCGCCGAGTCCAGTCGTTCAAATGGCGACAAACCAGCGCCCGCGAGCCGCTCCAAGCGCACCACCAAGAGCAAAACATCGACTGCCACAGCGAATAACAACACGATTGCCTTGAACCAAGTTGCACCCGTCGATAAGGACAACCTGGTACGTTTCCAAGCAAAAAAATGGCTTCATTTTTTTGTTTGTTTTGCTGAATTTATATGATTTCCCTGTGTATCCATGTATAGAGTTTGATCCATCCGGCCATGTTCTTCAACGACTTGGGCTGCTTTGAGCTCGAGTCACCTTCGTTCATGCGGCTCACACCGACGACCCGTGATGGTTCTGTGAGTGGCGCCATGGCCTCCCCAGCTACAGGTACCACAACCGCTACGGCTACGACCAGCAGCTGCTCGTCATCGACCAAGACGGAAAAGAAATGGATGAAGCCGTTGATGAAGAAACGGTCCAGTTGTTTTTCATCGGATGCCGACAGCGAACCCAAGCGCCGTACACCACGACGACCCAACCCGTCGTCCGGGTCCTTCGATGACTCGGACCATTCGTCGCTGTCGTCGCCGCATAGTTACACCACCAGTGTGGGCACGCCGTCCAACTTTAATAACCGGATGTGGGGGCCCGAACTGGATTTTCCCACCGGATACGTCGACACGTTTCTGGATTTACCGACGCCCAAATCCTCTGACATGCCTGGCGGTGGCATGTACGGTGCGCCTTCGTCTTCTTCGTCTTCCTCAATAACCAAGCCCCACCACCAGCAGCAGAGTGCGACTCCCAGAAATACTAATAACCAGCACGACTTGGAACAGCCCAAGCTGATCCGAACGACTTCGATCGAGCAAGAAGGGCTCAGTCTTTTCTTGGAGCATACGACGCTCAGTCACGACAGCAACAACAACCACGACAACAACAACAACAACAACAACGATGAATCACAAACGTTTTTGAGATTACCAAGCAAATCCAGTAAACAGCAGCCCCATCCAGCGCTTTCCCACGCCGTGGACACTTGCTTTGGTGGCAAGGTCGCGCCTTCCCCTCTGGCGCATCACCATCTCCAATACACGTCGTTTGCCAGCACAGGACGAACACCAAAAGGAGCGATGCCACGGCCAAGCAGCAGCGACTTGAGTCGCTTTGATCCCGTCAAGAATAGCAACAACCAGACGACCACGGCCACGACCATGGCGTCGTCGTCTTCTGAATTTGATACACTTGTGCAAGAGTACGAGTTTACAGACTTTGACCAAGAACTCGACAGCTTTTACTTGGACACGATCGAGTCCTTTGGTGGCGACTTGGATCTCATATCCAATTGAATAAATAAATAAATAAAATAGCAGATAGAAGAAAAAAAAGAGCACAATAAAAAAAAAAAATGGATACACACGAAATAAGAACACAAATATACCAAAACAATATATGTAGTACACTTCGAAAAAAAGGTTATTTTTTCAACAAGCCAAGCCCCTCCACCGATACAGGTACCATATTTACCGGCTACCAATGAAGCAAATCGTGTGGGTCGGGTCTCGCTGCAAGGAGTACCCATCGGGTTTCTCAATTTGGGTTCGGATCCGTTTGTTTGTTTTTTCTTCGCCTTGCGCGATGCGAAGCTTTTCGAAAAAGCAGTACGCGCGAAAGTACACGCCATTTGAACAGCCTTCGCGCTTGCCCTTGCTGGTGAGGTACCGACGCAGCGAGTTGGAGTTGACATCCAGCTGCCGCAGAAGCGCAGCCTGGGTCATGGTCTTGGACTCGATCAGTTCGTGGATTTTCTTGCGGATCTCGTCGCAATCGTCAAACACAAGCACGGGCTCTTCCAGCGTCACGGCGTTGACCTTGTCCAGCAGCGCTTGGGTCTTGGCATTCTGTTCTTTGCGCGGAGCTTTCGGTTCGCTGCTGGTACTGGTGCTTTTAGCACTTTTAGCAGTTTTCGCAGCCAAAACACTGGGCACTTTTGGCTTGGCGGCGCCTTTGCTGACTACGCTGGCGCCTTCGCGTTTCTCCAGCTTGTGGAAAAAGAGAAGCGCTTCATCGTACATACAGCTGTTGATGCCTTTGTGTTTGCCTTTGTAACTCATGAACGTGCGGTACGAGTTGCTGTTGACCTCCATTTGCTTGAGCCACGCGGTCTGTGTGATGACCTTGCGTGCCAAAAACCGTTGAATTTTGCGCCGCATCGCATCGCAATCCGTTTTTTCGGCCAGCATACACAAGAAATCGTGGCGGTTGTCTTCGTCGCCATAGTCCGAGTCCATGTCTTCATCGTATTCGTTGTCGTCGTCGCCATTGGCGGGAAATGGCGGTGCCGCATTGAGGATATCGACCGCGCCAGGGAACGTGAACGGTGGCGCGCTGTGTTGTGCCATTGTAATAGGAGGCAGCGGACGTGGCGCATTGAAAGTAGGCAACTTGGCGAGCACGCCTGTGCTGTTGGGAGCCCCCACGGCCGCCATATCGAGCCACGTGAGCGCCATTATTCGTCTTCTTATCTCGTCTTTGGTCTCTTTTTGTGTGAATGGCGCCAAAAGAAAACTTGGCCAGAGTATTTACATAAATAGACATAATTTACAAAACAATTTCAACAGAGGCACTGCAAATATCAGAATAATGCGTATATAGACGTATGTATTCGAAATATATTACGAAATTTACAGTACAAATGACATGCATAGCTAAAAATGTGTGGGAGCCCCGCCGTTGGAAACATCGCTTTGAACTACTTCTTCACGCCGACAAAGACCACGAATGGGTCGGATCGCGCTCAAGCGAGTAGCCTCCACGCAAGGTCTCTTCATTCTTGGTGCGCTTCTTGGTCTTTGGCTTGCCTTCCGCGATGCGGAGCTTTTCAAAGAAAATGTACGCGCTCTCGTACACGCCATTCGACGAGCCTTCGCGTTTGCCTTTGCTTGTGAGAAAACGGCGCAACGAATTCGAGTTGACACTCAATTCCTTGAGCAAGGCGGCTTGCGTGACCATCTTGGACTCGATGAGCTCGTTGATTTTCTTGCGGATATCATCACAGTCATCGTACACGTACACTGGCTCCTCCAGTTTCATCGCGTTGATCTTGTCGAAGAGCTCTTGCGCCTTGGCGGCTTGGTCTTTGCGAGAGAGCTTTTTCGGTTCACCGGCCGCAAGCGCTTTGTCGGCTGGCGACTTTTTCTTGGCCGACGCGGAGACGCCTTCTTTCTTCTCAAGCTTGTGGAAGAACAGCAATGCACGCTCGTAGGTTCCATTGTTGCTGCCGGTGTACTTGCCCTTGTAGCCCATGAATTTGTAGTACGAGTTGCCATTGACGCTGATTTCACGAAGAAACGCGGTCTGCGTCATGGTCTTGCGCGCCAAGAAGCGCTGGATCTTGCGGCGCACGGCATCACAGTCAAACTTGTTCATGAGGCTGTTGATGAGCTCGTCATCATCCTCGTCGTCGTCACAGTCATCAAACACTTGTGCGCTTGTGGCGGCTCCACCAATGGAAGCCTGAGCACCCACGATCGCAGCAGCTCCAGGGAAAGTAAACGCTGGGATCGCGGATGTGAGTACAGGAGCTGGCGCGCCTTCTTGGGCGAGGTTGGTCCACGAGAGCGCCATGTGTTGTCTTGTTCGGCTGCGAGTGGGCGGTGCGGGCTTCCCGCCAAAAAAACTTGAACAAAAACGTGTAAATCACATAATTACGGAAAGGCAACCCTAAAATTAACATGTTGTCAATATTGAACCAATATGTACAAATATTTACAGTAGAGTACCAGTAGTATCGTAAAATTACGAATTGACCATGGATGTTGCGTAATTGTTTACGTGATCCACGTGAAGCCATCATCAGAATCCTGATTGGCTCGGCACTGCCGAGAGTCCAAAACCAACGACGTGACTGACGAGCGGCGGGCGACTGTGCTGGCGCTGCGTATCTGGCCACTTTCCCATTTGTCCGGTGCTGCGGAAGACTCCCGTATCCTCTCTCCCTCCACCACCAGAACACAACCATGGTTGCCTCATCGAACGTGCGCGTGTACGTGGCCTGCGCGGCTGTGCTGTACTTCAAGTTCTTGGGCGTCACCGCGATCCAAGGCGGCAAGACCTTCCGCTCCGGCGGCCGCCCACCAGAGGATGGCAAGCTCAGCCTCGCCAAGGGAAACCCAAAGCAAAACTACGGCTTGAACGTCGATGAGAAGGACGAGAAAGTGCTCAAGGCCCGTGCCGTCGAGCACCGCTGGCGCCGTATCGTCGCGAACGACCTGGAATCGCTGCCATTCGCGCTGCTCATCTTTGCCGGCGGTATCCTCGCGAACGCCAACGAAAAGGTCTTCGCTGGCTCCATGATCACGTACACGTTCGCGCGCTGTGCGCATTCGTACGTGTACGCCAAGCAATTGCAGCCACACCGTGCGATCTTCTGGTTTGCCGCCGTGCTCAGCATTCTCGTTGGTGCTGGCAACGCCATCGCCGGTGCCTACTTGTAGATACCTACTACTACAACAGCAAAAAAATAGATGCCTTGCCGAACGATTTTGGACGCGGTTCCTTCATCGCAAGAGAGAATAACGTTTGGAGCTTTGTTCAGCAATGGCGCTATTTACCACATATTTGTTAAGTTTTCAACATCAATACAAAAACCAAGATTAAATCTATAGCCAATCTTTTCAGTTATCATGTCTGTGTTGCGATGTGCGTGTGAGGAGTGTTGGTCACTGTGCTCTTCAAAAAAAAAAGGGAAAGGGAAACAAAACAAAACGATGGCGTCCACGAAATGGTTCGAGCTCGTGGATGAAGATGGCAACGCTGTGGCCTCAGCTGATACTATTGACGTAACCACTGCGGCGGAAGATGTAGATGCTTTCCGAGTCACAGTCATGGCCAAGTGCCCCAAGATCGTGGTTCTCAGCTCGGATCTCACAGTCTACGCAAACCGAGCGGCTCAGCAACCGTTGGAAGAGGATGCGCTGATTGGCACGTTTGGTGGTTCCAAGAGCGATCCACTCATTGTAGTCCTGCCGCCAGCGCGGTTTCTGCAGCAGCAGCAGATGCAGCAGCTTGCTCTCCGCAGAGTCAAGCGCGTCGGTTTCCATGAATGGTTCGTGAGCGAGCAGTTGTTGGCTTCCACCACAGTCGCACTCCGTCCACAACGACACCAACAAGCCGCATACTTTGACATCGGTGGATTTCCGCCAGTGATGCATCAAGGATCGCGCTTCAAGAGAGTCATGGAGCGACAGGCGTACGTGGTGATCTTCAACGGGATGATGACCCATGTGATGAACTGCTTCAACCACCAATACGCCGGCCATGTGGTCGTGGTCGGCAACCCGGGCATCGGGAAAAGCCGTTTCTATCTGTACTGTGCGTTCCGCTTGGTTACCGAGGTTCTAGCCACCACCACCAAGTCTACCGCGCCACCGCCGTTCCTGTTGGTGTTGAATTGCCTGGACACCTACTACGCGTACGAAACCACCCAGCAAGAATTTCGCAGGCTCACAGAAGACGAAGTGGACGATCTCTCTTGCCAACGCAATGTGCTGCGGCTCGTGGATGGGAACGACTTCAACCGCCCAGAAAAGCAGCCATGGTCAGGAGTCTCTGTGCTTTTTGGCTCCTCGCCGAACGCGGTGAATGTCAGAAATTTTAAGAAAGACGAGTGCCAAACATTCATTTTGCCCACGTGGAGCTTGGACGAATTGAAAGAGTACAATGATTTGCTGGATGGCAACCGCATGAAGCTGCCAGTGGACGAGTTGGAAGCAAGATACTACAAGTTTGGAGGCATCGTGCGGTCGATTTTCTGTGCAAATCAACTTGCAGAGAACGTGGCGCTCGAGTCGGCGCTCGACTCTTTTGATGCGATGACGGTGATTGAATACGCGCGAACGCATCGCGTTGTGGTTGAAGATGATAGCAGCCATCGCGTGCTTCAAATGGTCCCCAGCAACTTGGATTCGTATCGAGAAAGCTCGTTTTTGGTGGTTTTATCCGAGTGTATTTGGCATCGACTCTTGGAGAAGGCAGCAGCAGACAGCGATTGTCGAGAGACACTTTGCTCACTACACCCACTCGTGGGGTCATCCTTCGCGAGCTTCCAGCCACTTTGACGGGTCATCCATGATGAGTTGCGATCGCACAAGTACAGTGAGGCGTGTTTGCATGAGCCAATCGAAGAATGGCTACAGTTGTAATTGGCATGTCATGCGCTGGTGAGTGATATTTGGGTACTTCTCATGATGTATACTCTATCACGGATGTTTGTCATCTTTATTCGATACTGTCTCATGTCGCATGAAATCGCGACGTCAACGTGAGCCGCGTCCCAGTTTGGAGAAACCCTTGGAAAAGCAATCAAAACCTTCTTCGCTGTCAGCTCACTTTACCATTTGCCAGTTGCAGCACAAGTCTTCCTTTTTTCACCACCCAACCAGCTCCGAACCCAATGGCGACTCCATCGTCCAACGTGCGCGTGTACGTGGCCGTGCTCTACCTCAAGTTCTTGGTGACCACAATTATCCAAGGCGGCAAGACCTTCGAGTCGGGCGGCCGCCCACCAGAAGACAACAAGCTCTCCTCGGCCAAAGGCCACCCGAAGCAAAACTATGGTGTTTTTGCCTCATCAACGGACGAAAAAGCCAATGAAAAAGTGCTCAAGGCCCGTGAAGTCGAGAACCGATGGCGCCGCATCATCGCCAACGACCTCGAGTCGTTGCCATTTGCACTGCTGATCTTTGTCGGTGGCGTGTTGGCCAATGCGAATGAGCTCATCTTTGCGGGCGCCATGGTCAGCTACACACTGGCGCGCTGTGCGCATACCTACGTGTACGCCAAGCAAATGCAGCCCCACCGGTCGCTTTTCTGGTTCATCGCGGTGCTCAGCATCCTTGTTGGTGCTGGCAACGCGATCGTCGCCGCCTACCTCTAAAGAAAATCATCTTTTTTTTTTCTTTTTTTTGCAGGCGATAAGAAAACATGTTTTTTACACACAGTATTTCTTGATTTGTATTTTTCATACGGTATTTACTTGGATGCTACGGCTGCGAGAACGTTGAATGCGCCACTGGCGATACCCATGACGCCGACAAGCCACACAATGGACCGGTGTGGCTGCATGCCTTTGGCGTACACGTACGTGTGGACAAAGCGCGCCAATGTGTAGGTCACCATGGCAACGACTTGCACTTGTTCATTGCTTTCCATCAACAAGCCAGCGCCAAACACAAACAACGCCAGTGGGATGGACTCGACGTCGTTCTCGACGATCGCTTTCCACCGCTGCGCGCGCTCGACTTTGCGCGCCATGCGGTCATCTTTTTCATCGGCGTTGGCGTTGGTGGCCAGCCCGTAGCTTTGCTTGGGGCCTTTTTTCTTGAGCAAAGTCGCGAGCTTGTTATCCTCTGGAGGGCGCCCACCCGCGACAAACGTGTTGACTGCTTGCAAGCGGCACGTGACCAGGAATTTAAAGTACAAGAACGTCGTGCAGACCGCAAAGGTCTTGACGCTCACGCTTGTTGGACCAAGAACCATGATGACTGTGGTTGTAGGAGTTTAATGGAGAGCGTGCTGAGAGGGAAGATGGCGAATGGCTTTGTTGGTGTCGTCAGTGCGTTTGCTTGCTGTCGCTGGGCGAATGCCACCGTGGAGTGATGATTATGAAGCTGATCAAAAGATATTTTTCATCAACCGTCGCCTTCATAAACACGATTTTTTTTTGACCCGGATTGCGAAGCCAAATCTGATTCTGAGTGAATCATGCTGTACTGTATTAACCTTGAATACAAGACGTTGTGTTCCACGTTTCGAGTATTTTGTGTCCAATACAGTACTTGCCACCGTGTCACATCCGGCCAGTTCAGTGAAACAGCCAATCAGCGTCCACTGCACACGTATCACATATCCATTATCACAGTTCTACAACACTCCACTAAGTATCCAAATCAATCCGCCAATCAACGAGGCAAATTACGGCAACATCAATTATGACAGGTTTGCCATCACGGTGGTAACGTTGACGTTTGATGGCCGAAAACCGCCCTGATCCATATTACAACGGAAACATGCCGCGCATACGTCGGATCGCAACCGACTCCGTCGTCGTCGCCGCCATATGCATGGCAGGATGGCTCTCCACTACCGACGCTGCCGTTTGCGCCAAGACAGGCGAACCGGCTCCCGCCGTCGTGACGCTCATGGCCTCCAAGAGCAACCCTGCGACCGATGCGTGGATCGTTTCCCCCAACTGCGACGTCACCACCATCTCACTGCTCGCGATAAACCAAGAACTCGATGTCAAGGAAGATATTGGCATCGAAAGAATCGTCAGCTTGCCCACGAGCACCATCAGCATGTACGTCCTCAAACTCAATACGGATACTTACATACTGCCAGTGGTCAATGAAAGTTGAACGTAGTTTTCTCATTTTGGTGGAGTTTGTGTGATATTTGTAACACAGCGTGGCGGAAAACAACCCGATTTCTCAAGGAGCCGATTTCTCCAGTGCCAAGCAAATGATTTTTTTGTGCGGATCCAGTCCCAAACCCCAAATCACTCCCTGATGATCATGATTAGGGCGATTTTTGACCTCTAAAACTGATTTTTCACCCTTTTTTTGCAGAATTGTGCGCCGTTTTTCACCAACATTTGTGGACAATCTGGTCATCTCCAAATCGACGCAGATGGTGTACGTAAATCACTTTTTTTATCATATTACCTCGATTGTTTTGTTTATTTTGGTTGGGGTCTTGGGAACCCCCTCGTTTTTTTCATTATTCTGTTTAAATAAACATGTAGCCACTTGGAGAGCTCCCCACTCGAGTCCATCGACAACATCCGATTTCCCGAAGCTGTTATATCAATGTACGGAAGAAAACAAGGCTTCTTTATGTTTCTCTGCACACTACTGCAGTGCAAGCAGCGGCCCAGTCCGCTCAAGCCATTCTAATTTTCTTATCTTCTTATTTATTTATTTTTGTACAGAAATCTAAAGGGCACCGACGTCACAGCGTTCAAGAGTCTACCTGCTCAGCTGGGATCGCTGTACGTTTAACCGTTTTTTTTTTTTGTTTTCAGTCTCCGCCACTTGACTGTATTTCCTATTCGTATTTGTTTCTTTATTTTCTTGCTTGAAAGGGGGCTCGCCAACAGCAAGTTCGCTTCATTAGATTTCCCACTGCCAGCCGGTCTCTCCGTCTTGTACGTTTGATGGTCGTGTCGGCGTGTCTGTGTGTGTGAAACTCATGCTAAATTCTTCTCCGCCCCCTGTAGGGATGTGCGAGAGAGCCCCATCTCCAAGATCGAGCGCGTCACGTTCCCCAGTTCACTCACGCAGTTGTACGTTCACAGGGTCCTTGAAAGTATGAGTGGATGCCGTGGTGAGTGGTGGCTAATCGAATCTCCCGTTTTGTTTTGCTGGTGCCGTGACAAAACACAAGTTCGTGCCAAGAATGCAGTCTCACAACTGTGCGAGGTGTCAAGTGGCCAAAGACGCTTTCCGTTTTGTACGTATCTCGTACTTTAAAAGTGCATCGTTTTGAACAAATTATTGTTGGGATATTGCATGTAACAAATGCTGTTTGACAGAGCATTGAAAGACAATCGGATCGCTCTTTTCGAAATTCGCGAATCGGATGTGGCGATTTTCAGCAAACTGTTCACTTTCGAGGCGACCATCACGCAAACCAAATGTTCGGATTCGGCAGCCAAAATGACGACTATCAAGTCGCAAAATATTTGTGTGATCTCAGGTATTTTACTGAACTGGTCCCAAAAACAAAAAAAACAAAAACCGGTTTAAGTTTGTTTTTTTGTAGATAAACTGATTTTGCTTATTTTTTTCATTTAGACGATCGTTTTGAAACGTTGTACGGCTCCGCCAGCACCGATGAGACCACAACTGGCTCACAAGACGCGACCGATGGAACCAGCAAAAAGACCTCAAAACCTTCTGGATCGACTGGCAGCAGTGGAGCCACTGGATCCCGTTCAGGCCCGTCCTCCAACTCTGGCGGTCAAGAGGACGGCAGCGCGCGCGGATCCTCCGACAGCGCCGCGGCTTCTTCGGGGAAGAATACGACCAAGTCCTCGTGGAGTGGATCACTAACAAGCGGCAAGCGTGGCTCTCAAGAGGGTGCAGCTGGCACAACCACCACTGAGTCCACAGCCGCCGCCACCAAAATGAACATCATGGCGATCTTTTTGGCTGTGATTGGCTGTATTTTGGCGCTTTTACTTGCCATCATCGTGTACCGACTCGTGGTCATCTCCAAGCACAAAAAAAAGACGCTACAGACGCCATCGCAGTCAACCATCAATACGCCAAGCAAGTATATTCAGTCGAACACACC